>JAXGGA010000673.1:0-199099 GCA_038373865.1 Uloborus plumipes
ATGGGCAAGATGAAGTATCTATTAGACTAAGTAATTGCACAGATGTGAAAGACACTTTTGCTGCCGATATACTGTACCATAAGACTTGTTTACTATCATATTTAAGGCAGGATAAGAAATGTCCAAGCAGAGAACAAAATTTTCCCACAAAGTATCAAATCAAGAACGTTTCAAATATAACATTCTGCAAGTCAGATCTCGATATTTCATTTTCTAGACTTATAAACAGACGAAGACTTAAACCTAAAGTGTTTTGAGTTGAGCTCCATCACAGGAAGATTAAATCAACTATGGGAAGCTGAAGTTATCATCATAGAGAACAGAGTGGTAAAAAATCTACTCACTCAATATTATGTAGAAAAGTTGTGTTTTTCTCAACCCAAGGGCGTATATAAGGGGTGGGCCCAGGGGGCCCCGGCCCCTCCCAAAATCAAGGAAAATTGTCCCGAAATAATTTTAAAATATGTTTTCAAAAAGGAAAGGTCCCGAATTTCTCCCCCTTTGCTATACATCAACAAAGATAATTCAAAATTGCAAGTAAGAGCCTCAACGCAGAAAAATAAACATGAGAGCCCTCAAACACCTTTTTATCACTTAAATTCCGAAAATTTCATGAGAGAAAGCACCCTATCCCATCGATTTCTTTCAACGAATTATAGCATAATTGCGAATTTAAAACTTCAATGTCACAAAATTTGTGGGGGCAGCTTCTGAATCCATACTTTTTTCCTAACTTCATTAAAGATAGCCAAATATGGGTTTTCAGGACATCGATTAGAAAATATTTCCAGTAGAGGGTTCTCTAACCTCCACCCTTTTTCTATTGAAAGACTGAAATAAGCTTGGCTGTGCTTGGTTACTTCGGCTCCCTCCAAAATTTAAACGTATATGCGCCACTGTCTCAACCCTTCAATCAAGCAAGATCAAAGCTAATGATCTTGTAGAAAGCTTTAGAAATATTTCAGAAAAGTCACTCGATGTCGAAAATATGAAAGAAGAAATGAAAGATAATACTTTTCAGATGAAGTGAAATGTAAATGACGATGCCCTTATTACGGGGAAGAATTTAAAAACTTTAAATTACCAACACTGTGGGAGTCCTTTTTCAAACAAGTGAATGGTAAGGATCGTATAGTTAATGAAGACGTAAAAAGAAAATGCTCCTCAATATACATGGACTTATACTATCTTATTACAAATGGTGATTTAACTCCAAAGCATGTATCTTTAGCACAATATGTTCACCATTTCAGCAGATCAAAGTTGCTCATTACTATGCTTAATAAGCTCGGACATTGTATTCGTTTTCCAGGCCTCAAGAGAATTGATAGTCAAGCGATCAGTGCTACTATAATGAAAAGTAAATCTGAAAATGTATCTAGACCAAAATATATACTTCGTGATCCTCATCTTTTTCTCCACGGAGATGTAAATAATGATGATTTCAAAGAAGAAACATTAGATAGGAAAAACACACATTATTACTGCAATGGTATTATACCAAATATTAACAGAATGAGCCCAGCATTTCAATAACATTGAAAGAACACCCGTACCTCAGACAATAGTTGACTCTAATGACATTTTACCTTGTCAAATAATCAGAAAATGTGTCTGAATCGAAAAAAAAACCCTATTCCACCCAGAAAATTTTGTTGCAACAAGTGTAATATGCAACAACAACGATGATAATGTAAGTGATTTAGTTTGGGTCCTTTGTAGAATGAAACATGAATTTCTAGATTCTGATAGTTCACTATTAGTAACTGCAGTGTGTGCAGATCATTGTATTCAGATTCATGAAAATTATCTACTTCTGCAGCAGTTTGCTGTACTGTAACATGTAACTCCTTGACCATTGTCAACTAAACTACCTATATTATCCTTTTTTAAAACACTTTTCTCTCGAATTTTGTTCACACTAGTTTATTTTGGTTTGTTAAGAAATACTAAGTTTCTTTTATCTTGACAGAATAAACAAAGGCTCTGGTCAAAAATCTTTATATTTTTTCCACTACTTACAGGGTAAGCCATTATAGTTCTTTTACAGAAAGAGCCATTTATATTTTTTCTAAGTAAATCAATTATTACTCGATAAAAATATACGAACCATACAAAAAATATTCATTTATTTATTTTTTTCATTTCAAATTATTTTCTTTCATTTCTTTATTATTTTCTTTTATTTATGGAATGTCTGGAAGAGAAAAAAAGCTATTCTATTCTGAGCATAATTAGTACTTTTAAAATATTAAAAATGTATATAAAATAATAGTTATAACTAAAAAAAATATGTATATACTAGCAAAAATACCCGGCGTTGCCTGGGTCAATAATAATATTGAGAAACAATTTATGTACTCACCTTTGTTTTTTTTTTCCTGAACTGAAAGAACTCAGAACACACCGCTTGGGGATTTTTAAAATGTCGCCAAATTTTTGCGTAACTGTTTTGGGATATCTAGGATAATTTTGCTCCCCTACTTACTTTATGAAAATACATTAAGTATTATTATGTCACTAATTTTTGTCACAAAGAAATAGTTGTCAAATTCTGAGATACTATTGCTGACCACAAAATGACGTTAAAAGTTTTTGTCCTAAATGATTTCGAAATTAATAGGGAACATTTAGCAGTTATTTATGCAAAAATGCAAATTAGTGGTAATTTTAGTCTTGTTTAAGGGTTTTATTAATTTAGTATGTGGATTACTTTACTTTTTGACATAATTTTAAAAAGGTTTTTAATGGATACATTCGGAATCGGAAAACAAAAGAAAAAAAACTGAACTTTTCAAATGTGGGAGTATTATATCGATGATGGATATTTTGCTGCAGTCGATAAATATCAGACAATAATCGGTTTATTTTGGTTACGTCGTGTAAAAAGTAAAGTATTATTACGTAGTCTTCGGCACAAAAATAGGCGTCAGTTGAAAAAATCGCCGAGAATCTCAGTTATTAAAATCTTGCAGCAAATTTGGCAAAATTCCTGTTCAATCGGATACTAAGGAACTGCCCTATTATAAGTACCAGAGAAAGTGACCAATCAAAGCAAAGAAATTTAAGAAATACCGTTAAGTTGTATTTAAAGCTCCATCAACTTCGAAAATAATGAACCTAATCAATTTATTAGTTGCCAATCTCTTCTAGCGGTTACGTTACCGATACTCTAAAACACATATTTACAAAATTCGAGAAAATAATTGACGCCGTGAACAATCTACTAATGTTTTAAAATACAAATCATAGAGTAAAAGCTCGTTCAAGAGCTGGCGCGTTCGTTTCCAATGTCTATGTAAAAACCATGAAGCTGAAAAAAAAAAAAAATTACTTTTTGATTTGACTTGAGAAAAGCCTTGAACATTTAATGCAAAAAGCGGAAATGATATACGCAATTCTAGCTATCGACAGGGAGTTGAGATGATGCACTAAATACTGAATTACTTTGCTGGAAGCCTTCGCTGATTTATGCGAAAAATGTACCTTAAATTGGAATGAAAAAAGCGCTACCAATCAAACTTTTTCGAATATCGTTATAAATTATAGCCTATGTGTTATTCTGATGTATAAGCTACATTATGGTAAAAGTTTCATTAAAATCCATTCAGTAGTTTTTGCGTGAAAGAGGAACAAACATCCAAACATCCAAACATCCAAACTTTCGCATTTATAATAGTATTAAGATAAAAAAAATAAATAATAAAAAAAGGGGTAAAAATAAAAAATAAAAAGGACAAGAGGGTTGTGAAAATTTGGGGGGGGGGGGGGGGGGGGGATTTTGCGCCACTGAGCTTGGAGGGGGGATGTTCACCCCTGCTACTACCCCTAAGGGAGACATAACCCACCTTATGAATGCAGGAATATTCATAAAGATTGAAATCAAAACCACAGGTTTGAGGGTATTTTTAAGTTTTAGTGAGTGATATTTGAAGTGGCACAAAATTTCCACACTTTAGATGAAGCCTTACATAATTTTTCTTTGAACAATCCTATTCGCGACATCTGTAGAATCAGACGTTGGATTTAAAACTTATGACTCTGCCATTTTGTATGGTAAGGTCGGGAGGATTGAAAAAGGTTTCAATTTGCGTCAAATCTCATTCAGGTTTCGTTTGAATATGCTATCTTCTTATCTGCTAGAAAAAATGACTAGACCGTTAGAATATACCGTATTTCGATTTTTAATTTGTCGAAAAACTTGACGTTTATCAAAAACTGCTTTTCAAATGCCCCTATCTTTTATTCCATAAAAATATTCAAATGTCAACTATACATACGTATAATATGTTACTCATGATTAAAATTTTAGAAGCTAATGAAACGGTTTAATGTTGTATTGATCGTATAATACAACTGACTATTTTTTATTGTTCTTGAAAGGGATCCATAAAATACCCTCCCTCTTCATTTTCGGTACAGATAATGCTGTAGTAAATGTCAATAGCATTTTAAAACTACAGAGTTGAATCCGAGTCATGAATTCTTTAAAAATATGTTGGAAAGTCTGAACTGTGAGAAAATGCCTTTAATTACAAATTACAAGTTTCGATCATGTTCAAACCGGAATTCAAGGTGAAAATGTGCCAAGACTTCGTGAATAAAAACAATAAATAAAAGTAAACGCAATTGAAAAGCAAAAACGCACACAGCACAGGGCGGGATCTGCAATAGTGAACAGTGAGGATAGATTATGCTCTCCTATATGGGGTTCCATCTTTCACCCACGGTGCTTGTTGAATTGAGGGTGCCAGTTTTTCCCCCAAGCCAAGGGTGAAATATCGGCTCCCTACAGGGTGCCGCTGGTGCTACAAACGTCTTAACCCGGATAGGTGCCAATCGCAACCAGTAGTTTTAACTGTGTGTGGAGGGGGGCGGGGTTGACCATGTTTGGAGACTCTTCAAAAATTAATGATCAAAAACTTAATACATTATTTAAATAAAAACCAATAGTGTAAAACATTTTTCACTAACGGAAATTTTCTAACGGTTAGAAAAAAAATAGAAATGTGTTTGAAAAAAGTGGGTCAAACCTCCCTAGTGTTTCCCCTTACTGCTTTCTACAGCGATGTTAGAAAACGTACATCATCATACTAAACTTAACAAGCGAGTCAACTAGAAATGTGTAAAAATTGAAAATACTGTTTTTTTTTTGGGGGGGGGGCAGTATAATAGAATTTTTGTGTTTTATAGTTAAACCGGTTAGCATTTTTTTTTAGTCCAAAATTTAACTACAACAAAGCAAAAGCGGAAAAATTAGTTTTCAGAAATTCAGTCAAAAGTTATAACTTTTGACTCAATTTTGAATAAAAGTCGAAAGTTATTGGAGAACATTTTGAAACACATAAAAGTGTTTGTTTATTTGTGTGCGTGTGTGTGTGTGTTTATTCTCCTTTTAATCGCTTTTTGCGATTTTAATCGTGGACGTGCAAAACTTATCGAAAACTTCTTAAACTTTTAATTCCACCAGAATATTGAGAATACTTTTGACAAAAAAAAAGTTTTTTTTTTTTACTTAGCACTGTAGCATAAACCTCTCTCATTCCTAAAAATGCCTGGCATTCCAGCTGATATAAACAGTTTGCATTTGTTGATGGTCTTTTTTCAAGCATCAAGTATAGTATAACAATACGAATTTCAAACGATGAAATGCTATTGAGCAGGAACTTACCACCCAAAAACCAGGTTAAATGCAGAACTACATATATAACACACCGCCAGCTCGGTAATGCAATCCAGAGATTGTAGTTTCGTTCTTATTAGGACTCATTAGTCAGGAATGGGCCGTAACCGAATTGGAGACTAAAGACTTTTATACTAGGGCTGTTCAAAAAAGAATGATCACAAATTAATAAAACGTAGTTTTTTAACAAATCCTTTAACCCGTTATGTCCCAAATTAATTTAAAAATGAATTTTTATTTTTGGCTTTTTGAGTTGCAAAAACATCAAAAAAATTTTTACATACCATAAAAATTTTACAATTTTGGGGGGGTCTAAGGCCCCCTACGCCTTAGGGCCCCCCCCCCCAAAAAACGATCGCAGGTACAAGGAGTGGTACCAAAAAGCTTTAGCATGATTCCAGCCACTCATAGCACTAAATGAATATAAGCGGGACATAAAGGGTTAAGTCTTGATGGCATTTTTAAAAATTGGTCTCTATTACATGAAATCCACCTGCCAGATCTTTGTTCCCTGTCTTCAAAGATATGCTGGAAGACATTTTTGGACACATCCTTCAGAATCGCCTCCGAAACTTCTACCATTTCGTCTCAAGAAGAAAAAAGGTGCTTTTTAAACTTTCGAAACGTAAAAAAGTCATTTAGAGCTAAATCTCTTCTACTTTCAATTATTAGTTTATTTAATATTTGTCAGGTTCATGTGTTCCCATGCACAACCAAGCAATTTTTCACAGATTCGTAAGTTATTTTAATTACACACGATAAGGTCAAACCACGAACTTACCGCGTACAGAGCAAAGCAAGCGCGTTTAACCACTAGGCCAGTTAAGGCACGTCTTTGCTATGTTCTTAGGACTTCAAGAGCCTTGCGCCGATGAAAGCGGAAGTGTCGTAAATTTAGCCGGGCTGAATTTAATCCGAAAACCAGAAGCTAAGCGTGAAAATTATGACAGAGAAAGTAAGTACAAAAAGTCTTTAATAATAATTACACACGATAGGGTCGAATTCCGAATCGCGAACTTACCGCATACAGAGCAGAGCAAGCGTGTTTGACCACTAGGCCGGTTAAAGACACGTCTTTGCTATGTTCTTTGCTATGTTCTTTGCTATGTAGCTTTGCGCCGATGAAAGCGGAAGTGTCGTAAATTCTGCCGGGCTGAATTTAACCTGGCAAGGTGTGAAAATGATGAGAGAAAGTAAGCACAGAATTAGTCTTTAATAATACTAAAAGGCGATACTTGATCCAAATTCTCAGAGAGGAATGGAATCTGATGTTCCTTCTTCAACGCAAATTATTCCGGAAAACTGTAGAGCAGTAAATAGCCCGTTAAGATTTTTTCGTCATTAATGCACAATTTTAAAAAGAGTCTTTCCTTCGGAGAATAGTGTGCATTGTTCGTCCAGTTTTATACTATGTGTAGCGAGAACTGCCTTGTCTCAGCCAAATTAATTTCCCACTCTCCGCACTTCTCCCCTTAAGGTTGTCATAATCACTGCACGATGTTTTTTTTCCCACTTAGTTTTTGCAACAATGGGTAAATGCAAACGATTGAAATTGCTTTGTGCATAAACTACTATTCAACTGAAAAATCAACACTAATAAAGCACAACTTTTTCTTAGAAATTTGTACTTCATTTATGCATATTATTCCTAGAAAAGGTTTAGTAATAACTATAAGACATGAGGATATAAATAAAAGCGTGAACCTAATTCAATGAACATAAAGTAAATGAACTGCCTCCACCCAGCAGTGCATTAGAAAAGAGTGGAGTTGCTTTCTTTCCTACGGTTTCGACGACGCAAAATTTCTAACCTTGATACGTCTATTTTAAAGTAACGGAGTATAGTCGGAGAAGCGAAGTGAATTAAACACAAATCCGGGATATATATAAAGCGGCGAGAAGGGCACGTTGGCTCCCAAACCTGAATCGCCACTCGGTGTCGAAATGGCCGAAGCAAAGCCTGAAGACCCTGCTTCCATGAAGCTCAAAATGTACGACGAAAATGACGAATTTGAAATCTTTGCTGTAGAGCTCATGACCAACTTAATGAAGCATTTCAACGATGCGAACTACGTCGTGATGCCCAAGTTGCCGAGGCCATCCAAACATTACTCAGTCACTATCCTGAAGAGTGTGGCGTTGGTGTGGCGTTTCACCCACGAAAATCACTGCAAAAGGTTCAGAATGGCTTCTCCGATTTTCAGCGACAGACATTCTCTTTTCGGGTATGCGATTTACCAGGCCACCACGCTTTTCGACAGGATGCTCTCCTACGCCCAGTTCGTGTTCCTGGCGGCTTACTGCTACGAGTTATGCTGTTTCTTGACTAGGAATGGGCTGGAGGAATACATTTATGTGTCTTACACTCTGTTCACGACCATCTGGAAAGACCGGTATGAGAAGAAGTTCAAGCAAGTTGGAGGGTGGGAGTATCTGGAGGAAGCTTTGGATCCGTTTGCCATTGTCTACGACGCCGCAGAGGCGATATTTTTGCCTGGTTACCCGCTTAGGGAGGAGGACTTGCAAAAAGCATTGAAGGAGTACGAGGATTTGGCAAAGCAGCGTCGGGACAGGGGCGAAGAGCCACTGAGGCAGGACGACGAAGACCAAGTTGAAGAATTGGACGAAGAAACTCGGAGGCGTAGGGTGACGCGCAAGGATTGGAAGCTGATTTACTTCTACTACGTGAGGACCTCGGAGATGATGAGAGTTGACGACGAACTGGAAGTGGCCTTCAAGGAAAAGATAATAGATTACCTCAAGTATAAAGAAATAAACAAGCGGATGCTGATAAGGCGTGCTGCTTTGCTGGATCCGGATTCGGTCTGCGACGCTGCTGCGATTTTCGGTTCTCCGGATAAAGCGACTCGTGAATTGCCACCGGACGATGACTCAGTTGAAAGTTGCCGATTGAGTTTGGATTCCTGCTCGATACGTGAAGCTGGTGCAGTGAGGGTCGGTGAGGAAGCTTTGATCGAGAACGTTGAAGTAGAGGAAGGACCAACAGCAACGTCTGGTGCGAAACCGAAAAGGAAAAAATCTGGTGCCAAGGGAGGGAAGTCTCCGCAGAAAAAATCCCCAGCAACAAGTGACGCTAAAGGTAATGTGGTGAGTGTCACTTCAAGCAAGGACGTTGAAGTAGAGGAAGGACCAACAGCAGCAACTGGTGCAAAACCGAAAAGAAAAAAATCTGGTGCCAAGGGAGGGAAGTCTCCGCAGAAAAAATGCTCTGCAATCCCAGCAACAAATGACGCTAAAGATAATGTAGTGAACGTCACTTCAAGCAAAGACGTTGAAATAGATGCACCAACACCAGCAACTGGTGCAAAACCAAAAAGGAAAAAATCTGGTGCCAAGGGAGGGAAGTCTCCGCAGAAAGAATGTTCTACAATTCCAGCTAAAAGTGACGCTAAAGATAATGTAGTAAGTGTCGGTGAGGACACTTCAAGCAAGGACGTTGAAATAGAGGAAGGACCAACAGCAGCAACTGGTGCAACACCGAAAAGGAAAAAATCGGGTGCCAAGGGAGGGAAGTCTCCGCAGAAAGAATGTTCTAAAATTCCAGCAACAAGTGACGCTAAATATAATGTAGTAAGTGTCGGTGAGGACACTTCAAGCAAGGACGTTGAAATAGAGGAAGGACCAATAGAGGCAACTGGTGCAACACCGAAAAAGAAAGAATCTGGTGCCGAGGGAGGGATTTCCCTTGAGAAAAAACCCCCTACAATCCCAGCAGCAAGTGGTGCTACAAAGCCCAAAAAGGACGCCCAACGCGAGTCAAGCGATCAAGCAGAGAAAATGCAAGAATCTGAATCTTCAAAATCTCAGAGCAAAAAACCAACTGCAGATAAGCCAGGCTCAAAATCTGCAAAGGATGAAGGAAAACAATGATCCTAGAAACTGGAATCTTATTTCTAATTTGAGTAAAATTTTAGCCTTTTTACTCCTGTTTTCTAGTTTTTAAGCATAATTACGCACATGTTCCTTTTAAAAACTTTGATATATTGCTTATGGTATTTTTTAAATTCTGCGACTGAAAACCCCTACCTAAGTGGAAATGACTGATAACTTTAATGTTATTTATTGTATTTTTTAAACGTAATTAAAAAGTTTTGTCATTCACTCTGTTAATGCATTTTCAAAACAAATTTCAACAGTTTGATTCAAATGTCTAATTGATTTAAATATTATCAGTTTCTCTCATCTTTCAGAAAATTATTTTAAAAAGTTTTAGCAACGAATAATGGACAGCATTCATGGTAAACAGAGTACTCACTTTGTTTATAATTAACAGCAAAGCTAAATTTAATCAATGATATAGAAATTTCATATTTTTTCCCAGTTGTGATTTGCATTAAGGGGTTACATTACTTCAAAAAGACCAAACTACCAAAAAGTGTTTTATTGCTTATTTCAAAAGAAAAAGTTGTTTAAAACACTCGGAAAAATAGAATTGCTCTAGCTCAATTAAAGTTGTGAGTGACTATAGAGCATGCACACTTTATGTTCTAATGGAAGAACAAAACTTAAAAGTACTTTTCTCGATGATAGTTTTTTAGTGTTTCCATGTTACTGGAATCCATAAGATTTTTTTCTATTGATTGAAAATACAGGTTTAAAGCAACTTTTTGCTCTCATGATAATATTTATCAAAACTGCATAGACTAAACATTTTGTAAATCACTGAGATTTTTTTTAGGGCTTGTTAAACCTCAAAAAACAAAATTTTCTAAACTTTTTACGACATTTCAAAGAAGAGGTCACAAAGTACTTTTAAATCGGTTCATAAGAAAATGACTGCACAGATTTTTGGAGGCGATTCTTGTGATCATTTATTGAAAAGAAATTTTGAAATAAGTGCAAAAACAAAAGCCTTAAGGTTTTAAAAAGGTTTTTTTAATTTTCAAGAAAGGGGGCAAAATTTTTTGTTTGAAAATAAATTGATTTTTAAATTAAGTGTAGAAACAATGGTTTCGGAGAGTTAAATCTTTTACTTAAATTGACATTTATAAAGGTACTGTGACTCCTTAAGAAAATAGTAACATGAGTAGAAGACTGATCGTGTAATGGACTGAATATTAGCAGTCCTGTTTACCAATCTCGAATAGTTTTTTGATTTTGAAAATGAAAGCATTATTTCCTTAATATAGTTTTGCTTAATTTGCTCCTACGTCTTAACTAAACACCTCAATTTCTATTTAAATGTTTTATTTAGTATATTACGAAAAAAATATTAGTGAATTTTATTAAATTTTATGTGCCCATATTACTAAACTATTAATGCGTCGGAGTAAAATAAGAGTAAAGTACGCACTTTCAAGAAACTAATGCAATGAGCTGAAATATACTGCAAATGATATTTGTAGCTTTTTTTTGGCAAAATTACAACATTTACGTGTTTTATGGGCGTTTCTTTGTAAACTCGTAATTGGTTGTCCGGACCGAGTATTTTAAAAACAATAAATTGTAAAAAGTAATTATCTCTCTTAATTCAAATAAAACATTAATACTTTGCAGCCCTTTGTATTTGGAGCGATAACAATTTATTTTTATTTTTCTAGAAATTATCAAAGTCCTAAAAACAGTCACCTGGCTGTCCCTATCCTATAGTATAACCCTTAAAGGTAAAGCTTGAGACTAAAAATAAATTATAGCGGACAGTAAACCCAAAAAAGTTAGATGCCGCTATGGCGTTTTAGGTCGTCACTTTGAACCAGCAATGTTCCAAAACTGCCATCTCACTCCATTACATTATGCTCTTACATAGATCTTAACTAGATTACTATGTATAAAAGAAACAGGTTTAGAAGAAACTTACAAAAGTTTTCTAAAAAATAAATTAATTCATTTTGAAATCCAAATAAAATGTTATGCAAATAAAGCAAAAACTAAACGCACGTGCATACTTGAAATTCAATAAACATTTTATTTATTTACTGATTTTTAATAAACTTGGTCTTTTCGGACTACTTTTCCAAAAAAGTTTCATTTCATTTTCTAGATTGAAATTACTAAAATGGTTAACCTAGATGATTTCATCCTAAAAAAGTTGTCAAAACGGTCTCTTTTTTTTTTTTTTTTTTTTTTAGGTCTGTCTGAATACTACACACGACCAGGGTTGTCAGATTTAAGAACAGTGAATACGTGACAGTCTTCTAGAGGAGTGAAGGTGAGGGATATTTTCAGGCCCGTCATTTCAAAATTTCCCAGAGGGGCCCGGGGGGAGTAAAAATGTGTCATGTGTGTCTGCTCAGTGTAAATTGTACCAAAAACTATAAAGAACAAAGTCCACGACCAAACATGTAAATATATTGATTTCCCAAATACATGGGGTGTCAATTGATCCCCCTAAATGACAAGCATGGATATTTTTTGTGGTTGAGGGCAATTACTGGTTACGGTGTATTCTTAAGGGGTGATAAACAAACATGTTTTATTAGCTTCGAAAGATTCCTATCTATTTGTATGATAATAGGTGAACACATTTTTGGGGGAGAACTCGGAGAATAAAGCAAGTAATGAAACGAAGTTCAGTATGCAAATCGATGTTGATAAGAAAGGTGATAATTAGTTTTTTTACTTCAGTTCACTATATAAGAAATGGTGCCGTTTCACATTTTTCTTTTTCAATGTGGCTACTTTATCTGAAACAGCAAAAACAAGGAATCGTGGAGAAAAACTTGTTTCATAATGCCACCCCAGCCAATGGAGATATCTAAATGAGTAAAATAATTTTAATGTGCCATTAATAAAGATGTGGGCTTTTACAATAGATTAAACGAAGGATCAAACCTTACAGTTTGAACAAGCTAAAGGACGTTAAGAAAAACTAAAATTCAAACCCTTTAACTGTCAAGTTATTTTGAGGATTTGGGTGCACAAATCGTCAAATTTTTTTATTGCAAAAACCAAATGTTTAGTACAAAATAAAATATACTTAGTAGTTAAAAATTGATATTTTGAAGCACATGGGTAAAATATTTAAAGTTTTGTAGCATATTTGCTTGAGGCGGGGGCCACTCAACATGGCAGTTATAAAGTTCGCTTCTAGTGGAGAATTATTTTCTATAAATGAAAAAAAAATATTATTTTCTAAAAATTAAATAAATGAAAAAATAAATAAATAAATAAATAAAAGTGAATACCTTTCAGTAATTACAGCAGTTTTATATCTCTGATTTAGTGGTTTTATCTTTGTCTTGAGTGTTTTGTCTGTGTTTTGTTATGTATTTCTGATTTTATTAAAAATTGTCAGTCCTTTCTTTCTTTTGCTTAGTTTGGATTTTAAACATGATCTATGTGTGTTTTTAAATGCTTTTAATATTATTGATTATCGTCGTTTGGCACAGTATAGCCTATAAAGGCTCTTGTGCCAGTAAACCCAAAATAACCAAACCAAACCAGTCAGGTTTGACAAAGAGATGAAGCCGAAATAAACGTCTCCCGATATACAGGGTGTCCACTCCAATCGTGGACCAATAGTTAATTTCTAAACCGTTAGAGATAAGCATATAGTTTATTTAGGAAAAAATCTCCAAATTATGACAGGAATTTTGGGTCTATTCAATGTTTTTCAAAAAATCAAATTTTGAAAGAGTTACGAAATTTAAATTTTTATACAGCCCACCAGTCCTATCAATCATATTTAGTAAAACATTCTTGACACTAACGTTTAAAACTAAAAAAAAATCACTCTTCTACCACAAAAATTGACCGAGTTATGACTTTTTGAAAAATCAAGATTTTGAAGGATTTCGCATACGGTCCCTTAAGCGATCTCTCGATGACGTCATGAAACATTGCAAAATCTTGATTTTTCAAAACGTCATAACTCGGTCAATTTTTGTGGTAGAAGAGTGATTTTTTTTTAGTTTTAAACATTACAGTGTCAAGAATGTTTTACTAAATATGATTGATAGGACTGGTGGGCTGTATAAAAATTTAAATTTCGTAACTCTTTCAAAATTTGATTTTTTGATAAACGTTGAATAGACCCAAAATTTCTTTCGTAATTTGGAGATTTTTTCCTAAATAAACTATATGCTTATCTCTAACGGTTAAGAAATTAGCTATTGGTCCACGATTGGAGTGGACACCCTGTATATTCGGGTTCAACAATACGATGCACTCAAAAAAAAAAAAAAAAACAGTAATACTAGGGTGTGACGTTTTCGAGCACCAGTGCTGTGCCCGAGATTATCTCGGGCATGACAGTTAAAAGGTTAATGATTATTAGAATGTAATATTGATCAGTCTTGTGTCTTAAAAAACCATGCTTTCTATTTGATTTGTCCTGCAACAAGTCTTTCCAAGTTTTAATGTGTTTTCAAGTTGTTATAAAATTTAACTTATATTAAATGAATTAATAGCCACAATTAGTTCTTATTTTTACTGAGAAGAACATCTGTTTTGTACGTCAGTCCACTTCAAAGTCTTATGCGAAAATACTCATTTAACAAATGAATTAGATGGTGGAATGTTAGACAAAAGGAAACAACTTGAAATAAATTTGGTAGCTCGAGGCTTTTCTGAAACACAGGCCCGTCATTTTGAACTTTTCGCCAGAGAGTGTTGGGCCAAAGGGTATACTTAATGTCTAGAATACGAGACTTTAGCCGTCCCGTATGGAAATTCCTCGGGACGCGGGACAATTTTTCTAAATACGGGACTGTCCCTTGAAATCCGGGACGTCTGGCAACCCTGCACACAACCCCCAATTTGGAAATTTTTCAAATAAATTCGAACTATGAAATGCAGTTTTTAATTTTTTAGTTGAAACATAAAATTTGGGAACACTTTACCACTTTACTTTTTCAGGGGGAAATTAATATTTTTTAAAGGGAATGTTGTAAATATGTTATGGTAAGTAATTGGAAGTGCGGTAATTTCAATACTCGTACATAAATTATTTGCAGTAGCAAATTTTAAAAAAGGTTTGTGGAAGCAATTGCAATTTAGTTTGTTTTTCCTTTTATTTTGAATTAATATTAATAAAATTCTGCATTTTAATTGCTCCTTAATTTATTGCATATGTTCTCTAGTTTCTACGCGATCAACGTAACGGAAAGTTAGGTCATTTCTAGCACTATTTATATAGTGCAGCTTTTATTGCAAAAATTAAGTCATTAAACAAAAGGATTGAACTAAAATATGAAAAATGGCAAGAATATTAAGTGTTCTTCCGGAAAAAATTTCGTACATTTTTGTTCCTCGATAACCCAAATTAGAAGGTTTTTTGTTGTACTAAATTTACACGCGATTGTTATAAGGGCGATTCTCTGTAAACTCGTAATTGGCTGTCCGAACAGAGCATTTTAAAAATAATAAAGTGTAATAAAGTAATTATCGCTCTTAATACAAGTAAACCATTAATACTTTGCAGCCCAACTGGTATTTGGAGTAATAACACTTTATTTTTTTTCTAGAAATTATCTAAGCACCAAAAACACAGTCCCCTGGCTGTCCCAATCCTATATTTTAATACTCAAAGGCAATATTACAAAAAAGCTATTAACACTACATAAATTTGGCAATTAATATCTAAAAATAGAATAATGCAGCTGTATCTTTTTTATGAAATAAGGTCCAATTACGTATTTATAAAACTTAAAAATTGTCATGTAAACTCTGTCCAGAGATTTTTCAAATAGCCCCCTGCCACAAATTCAAAGCTCCAACAGAAAAAATCTCTTACTCTTGCAAATGTTTTTTGCAATGAAGTTTAAAGTAATCAAAGTGAATTTGCTGAAATTGCTGAGAACGGTGTTGTAACGATACTTTGTTCAGTTTGAGAGCCACATTTGTGATGAAAGGGTCGTTGCGAAAACAGTCCTCTGGGAAGTGATTTTATTAATGTCAATTGGTTTAATCATGAAATATATTAGTTATTATGTCCACGATTTGTGCCTAAATTTATAGGTAGTCTCGTTACTAATTATGTTCCAATAGTTTTGCAGATATTACGCAACAAAGAGCAAAAACGGTCACCTGGCACCGCCTAGTTATACTACAGGGAACTTACTCCCTATCATGATTTATCAGAAAAACACAAACTTCATTTGTCCCTCTTTCAAACCAAAGTAATATATTCATTTTCCAAGCAATAGTATTATAATTATACGAACATTTCAAAAAGCCTTGCCCGGACAGATTTCGTATGAAAAATGACGTGTTACTTATTTCTATGAAAATACATAACCTTCTTAAAACGTCCGTTTTATGGCAGTACTTTGATGTGCGACATATTGGAATATTCAGTAGCGATTCGAAACTCTTCATATTATGAAATTTAGAATCTATGCTGTGCTTACTTTTAATTATGAAGTGAAAAAATAGGACTATTTTCTCCTTCTAACGAGAAACGTAGGTACTGTCGGCCCCTCTTAAACGAAAACTTTTTGTTCAATGAAATATTATTCGATTAAGTGGGGTATTCGTTTAAGCGGGCATCTTTAACATTGTGTCTATGGGCCTGGTTCCAGGATGTTTTATTCGTATAAGCGGGGAATTCGTTTATCCGTTACTCGATTAAGCGGGGAACACAGTATATAGATGTAAAGCAGATGGGCCGATTTTCCTTCCAACTTAACATAAGCTTCCACTGACAATGTTGATGGGGCTATTTTCTTTTCGTAATCGGTGCGCGGCATTGGCATTTTGTATTTTCGTTCAGAAAAAAAGTAGGTCGCCAGTTTGGCGATCAACGTCACATTTCCCAGTCGCCAAAAATTGTTGTCACTACTGACGAGTGGCGACCGCTGGTCCCGACTTTTAATTAAAGGTAATATTTTTAAAAAAAAACGAAAACACTACATAAATTTGGCGATTCTTGTCTAAAAGTAGAATAACGCAGCTATATTTTTAGTGAAATAGTCTGTATTTCTGAAACCCAATATTCTCATAAGTACTGTCCGGAGGGTTTTCAAACAGTCCCCTGCCACAAATTCGAAGTTGCAATAAAAAAAATCTATCACTCTTGCAAATGTTTTTTGGCATGAAGTTTAACGTTATCAGCCTGAATTTGCCGAAATTATCGAGAACGGTGTTGAAACGCTACTTTATTTAGTTTTAGAGCCACATTTGTGATGTGCATCTTGGTCGTTGCGAAAACAGTTTCAACATGAAGTGGTCCGTTTCCGCTTTCAGTCCACCCGCCATCTCTTCGCGGTCTAACTTTCGCACAATAAGTTGATTTTTCTTCTAAATGGGGTGTTGGTGCAGACCAGGGGATGCACGGCGACTACTTTAGGAAGCACTGGTACAGAAGAATATTACCCACGATTTCCTGTTAAATCTTTTTATGGGAAATGAGAGGGGGGGGGGGTAGCTTCGGACTCGAAAAAAATGCGGCTTGGAGTTCAGATGTTTCTTAACAAGTACTGAGATGTAATTAAAAATTTAATCCCCCTGACTCTAATTGCCTATCTCATATTTAAATGAACTTCTCTGGTGATAAAGCATTTTAAATCTAAATACTGTCGGCCCCGCTTAAACGAATACTGTCGCTTCCAAGAAATATTATTCGGTTAAGCGGGGTGTTTGATTAAGCTGGGATCTTTAACATTGCGTCTATGGCATAGGTTCCGGAACGATTTATTCGTATAAGCGTTGTATTCGTTTATCCGTTACACGATTAAGCGGGGCCGACAGTATATTCCATTGTTTTCGAGAGGATATGGTAAACGCGGAAAAGGAGAGATAATCCTTACTAGTAAAATTTGCTAGTCGCAAGAGCGGAATAAAGAGGGGAAATTCTTTAAAAATCCTTATACTACAATCAATTACAAGTATTTTACTTGTTAAGGAGTAGAAACTGGCAACAGATAAACATTTTAATTTACTGAGTTTCTCTCCTCGTCGGCCAACAATGACATCAGTTTTCAATACTGTAAGACTTAGCCGCATTCGCAAAAAATCGTGATAATTCGAGTACTATTTTATATGGAAGTTCCAAACACGTCTAACCAGAAGCAGATTTTTTTTTTCTTTCTTTTGGTATTATTATTTTAAATTGTCCAATATGTTTTCACTTCAAAAATCGCGGAAAACATTTTAAAGGTTTTTAATTAATGTCTTTGCTGATTAATGTCATCCGAAGACGCGACCTAGCTAAGAACACTTCACCTTTCAAAGGAAAAAAAAAATCAAAATCGGCTCATCCGTTTAGGCTGTAAAATGCCACAAACAGATACACAGATCGGCAGATACGTCAAACTTATAACTCTCCGTTCCTTGTTGCGTCAGGGGTTAAAAAGAAATAACATCCACGGATCCGGTAAAAATTGAACCCAAGACCTCCTCTACAGAGTTCAGGCAGTCGTCTGAGCAAGCGCTTTTCGCCGCTCGGCCACGGAGGGCCCCAAAAGCCCATTGCCTGTTTCAGGTGTTTGTTTTATGAAACGAAGTGAATTAAAAGAGTCTCAAATATATAAAGCGGTGAAAGGGCAATGTTTTCTTTTTTCAACTGTACAATAAACGTTAACTGCAGCTGGATGAAGTGATGGCCGAATCAAAAGTTGAAGCTCCTGTTTGTCATCGACTTAAGATGTACGACGAAAATGACGAATTGGAACTCTTTTCTGTAGAGCTCATGCTTAATTTAATGAAGTATTTCAACAATGCGAATTTCGTCGTGATGCCTAAACTACCCCGGCCATCGAAATACTACTCGATTACTATTCTGAAAAGTGTGCAGCTGGGATGGCGGATTACGCACAGTAACTTTTCTCGAAGATTCAGAAAAGATTTTCCCGACATGTGCAGAAGTCGACGCGAACTTTTCACTTACGCGGTATGCCAAGCGGCTGAATTCTTCGACAACATGTATTCGTACGCTCAGTTGGTATACCTGGCGGCTTACTGTTACGAACTATCTTGTTTCTTGAGTCGAAATGGACTGGAAGAATATATTTACGTGTCGTACTGCCTGTTCAGTACCGTTTGGAAAGAGCTGTATGAAGCAAAGTTCGACAGCAAGGGAGGTTGGGAGTACGCCGAAAAGGCTTTGAAACCCTACGCGATGGTCCTCAAGCCATTAGAAGATATATTCCTGCCTGGATATCTCTTTGATTTCGAAGACTTGATATCCGTGCAAGTTGAGTATGCGATTATCCTGCACAGATGTCTCGATCCTGGCAATAAGCCGATTGAGGAAGAACTGAGAATTATCTTCGGCGAACTGGAAGATAGAATGCGACGGAGAGTGGTGACTATGGAAGACATGGAGCTAGACTACTTGGAATATGTGATGAACTTCAAGCAGCTCAAGTTCTTCGACGAGATCCAGGTGTACGCCGCGCCTATGAGGCTGATGGATTACCTGGCGTATCGGGCCATAGAGGAGCAACGGTACAAGGGACTGGCTGTCTTGCGGGAATTCGTCCGATCCGAATCCGGTTCCGAATCTCCATCCGATTCGGATTCTGGGTCTGCTTCGTATTCTGAAGATTCCGTGAACGAACTGGAGGACGATATAACAGACGATTTTCGAAGACTTTTACTGTCCTGTTCGATACACGGCGCGCCGAATTTGTTGAGGCCAGACGACGAAGACACATCGAAAAGGGAGAGTGTAAAAGACACAGACACCGAAAAAGAACAACCACCACCAACAGCAGCCGATACAGAAGCAAAAAGGGAAAAATCTGCCGTTGAGGGAGGTGAAACTCCTCAGAGAGGATCTCCTAGAAGCTCAGCAACTGCTAGTGATACCAAACCAGAAAAAAGTGCCGAAATCGAGTCTGATGACGACATAGTCTGAAACTTAAGAATCTGCTTCTAAGTCGAAGTCTGAGAAGGAAATAACAATCGTAGAGCCGAGAATAAACTGTCGTGATATTTGCTTGCAAACATTTAAAAAATGCATCAGTAGACCTCATTTTCTCCATCGTTTGTAAGCGGAGTATAAACTGAATAACATTCTTATGCTCGGGAATTTCACAATGAGTGTTAGTTATTTACAGCCCATATTTACGCTGATTAATTGTTATTCTTACAGATATCATTTGAAGGGCTCGAGTATAAATAGTGGTACCTGCATTTTCAAAATCAAAGGTATGGCTTGTAAAAATTTCGAAAAATTATTGCCGGAAGTATTTGATTTTAAAAACAAAGTGCGTGTCTCTGTAGGTACATTATTAAGGCATGTGTTTATCCTTAAACCCTGTAATATTTCTGTTCATATGACTACATACCATGGTTTTCACCAAATGATTCGAGTTTCACAATTTGTCAGATACCACTATTTACGCCCGAGCCCTTCGTTTACTTAATGAATTTCACTCATGCAAATGCAGTTTTGTTTGATTTCCAAAAAATTAATTTCAATGAATAATCAAAATAAGAAAAGTTTGTTTTCCAAATTTGCCAAAATCTGGTGTTGAAAGTAACCTCAAATTTTCACTCGATTTCGACTCTTACAAATTCACATTCATGCTTCATTAGGTGTTTATTTTGTTTACATCTTATGTCATTGGTTACGGATAACTAGGTGGCTTATTATTAAATATCAATAATATACTTTTTATAATTTTCATTATTCATGTGTGAAAATTACTCAAGTGATTTCTGATACTGAAACTGAATTACACATTACACACGCTGCTTTAAAAAAAAAATCACTCAACTTTTCTCACAATATCACGCTTCCCCAAACAAATTTTCCGGAGAAACAACCCCTCCCCCTTTCAAATTATTGATTTAATGATGTATTTGGGTCATTCCGACGAAAATGGTACAAATCATGTCTGAAACTCTTTACTTAAGATTATCAATTTAAATAATTTCCACCAATTAATCATCTTTTTTTTCATTGAGTTTCCATTTATTTGTGTATAATGAAGTGTAAATAACTACTCATTTATGAAAGGATCTTAAATATTTTGTTCACTTTGTTTAACAGAGTGGACATATAACAGAGTAGACAAATAAGCCTTTAAAAATATATGTATAATCACAAAGAAAAGTTAGAATCACAGAACAAGCATAAAGTGGAATAAACAGCTTAAAACTGTAAGCCTGTCTGCAATTTCAAGAAAAGTCTATTTTGTTCATCATGAAATCTGCTCTAACAGAGTGGACATCCAACAGTTTAAACTAATTATCATAAGAAAAGAATGAGGCTCACCCTGGTTGTTGACTACATAATTCAATGTAGTAAGCTATCACGGCAGTTATACTACCTATATATTTTTTTTTAATATATCAGATTGAATGTAATTGTTTATTTTATTTACAAAAGGCACGTAACAGAGTGGACAATTCGAAACATAGAAAATCTAGGCACATGGATAAATAAGTGTTTTTGGGGAATTTTTTTTTTAATTTGCGTAATAATCTGCAGAAATGGTGTCAGAAGCATCTTTTGTGCACTGCAGTGTCATTTATTTTGTTACATTTCAGTTTAATTTTAAATCACACTCAAAATTCTAGCAATTTGAAGCTGGGACGCGTCATTTTCTCCTTCTGACAAAGATAATTTTTTTGTGTCATTTCTAAATGGATTATACCAAATCAATTGATACTTGATGGCACAAATTGAAATGGAGAACCAATAAAAAATACACTTAATGGGTGGTAGTTATTAAAATTGATTTTAAAAAATTCTAAAGTCTCGGACATGATTTGTACCATTTTCGTCGGAATGACCCATTTACAATTAGATCCATATTGCTAATACCTACATCTACAACAATTAATGACTCTCTCGTAGACCAGAAGATGAAATCCACTTTCCCCTCCCTTTCTCTGCATTTAACATGGGTGTGAAAATCTATAGGTGTTGCCAATTTTACCCCCCCCCCCTAGTTTTTTGCCTTAGGGACTGCCCTGCTGGACTGCTTTTAAGGAAGGGATTTCTTCAGCAATAATCGCACTTTCCCCGCCGTAAAATCTTAGTTGCAATTTCTAAACACTCTAAATTCGAACAGAGCAACCTTTTAACGTTACTTTATGTTTATGAATTTATTTATTTTGATCTCTTGTCATGAAAAATGTTTAGCCTACCCTGGACATTCGTGCTGGCTACGGCCCTGTAACTCCCTTCCTTGTTGCCTCGGGGGTTAAAAATCAATAGACTATAGAATATTAAATCCAACTTAACTGACCATATAAATTTCAAGACAGATGTGTTTGATAAAACCCTCCGGGAAACAAAAGTCTGGTTACGGCCCTGATTCAAATGTGCATCAACAGTTTCAAACTTGAAAATAATGTTAGCCTGCATGAAACAGTATACAGTCGACGCTCGATATAACGACCGTCTCCGTCCTACAGAAAACGGTCTTTATAACGAGCGGTCGCTATAAGAGGTAGAACATAGAGTATATTGGGATACAGTTGGGGGTTTTCTCACCGGTCGTTATATTAGGATGGTCTTTATAACGTGTGGTCGTTATATTGAGCGTCGACTGTACTACAGAAATGGGGGAAAAACAAAAGAATGCGTAATTGCTTATTTTTAGTCATTTGAAAACTAAATATTTTACCGGTACTGAATCAGAGCGATCAAAGTTTTGAATAAAATTTCCTCGTTTGATTTTTTTAAAGGTTATAATTTTTCTTTTCATGGTTATTCATCTGGTGTTTGTGAAAGTGCGCATTACCAGAAAGCTGATTACCCCTGTTGAATTATTCTATTTCGAAACCCTTGTGTTATTGTTATGATCTTTATAGCCTGAGATCCAACTTAGCTTCACTTACTTTCATCGAGTTTTCTAATAAGTGATATATAAAAATGTAGATAAAAATATTCCCAACACGATGGCATATGGCTATCTAAACAAAAGGGATCCAATCATAGGTCTGTCGCCGATTGGAAGTTCCAGCAGTTGAGTGAAACGGCACTTTTTTCTGCAGGTATCTTTCAATTTTGCAAGAATCTGCTGTTTTTGAAAATTAGAAGCAGAACCAAATCTCTCACAAATATAACACTTGTTCGGCTCAAAACTTTACATTTTCGTTGGAAAATGATTGTGTTACTAATAAAGTATGTGCCTTCCTGAATGACGTGCTTATAACCCATTAATGCCTAGCGTCCCTTTTTAGGGACGGTCCAAAAAAGGGTCTGAATCTCCCCAAAATGAACATTTCAACCAAATAATGGTGTTCAATGAGTACCTTGGTATTGTTTCAATTCGTTATTAACAGATTGCAGCATATAACCATTGTAAAGTGTGTTCTGTAGCAGTTTTAATATGATCTTTATCAAAAATGACATCGTTCACAATCTCAAGAAAAAAAGCTAAGTTTTAAAAGTTATTCCTAGCTTCCCAGTTTATGTTAATTGCCGATTTTATTTCTTCCTATAAAATGTCTGTTTAAATATTATATCGTAGGCAGAAAAAAAATTTTGTAAACAAAGTATACCCTCTGGGGTCTATCGTAACTAAGAGACGATTCTTCTTCTTAATAAAAAAATATTTTTTACATAATACTTTTTTATTATTTTTCCTGTACATTAAAAACACTGTTTGTAACCAGTATACAAAATATATTTGGAAAACAAAATGTCAGGCATTAATGGGTTAAATAAATCTGTAAAAAAACTGCAAAAATTCTGCAGCTTTCTGCTAACTTTTCTTTAACTTGAAGGTAACTGCAGAAAATCTGCAAAATGACTGCATTATTGAAATTTTTAAATCGTGACGATCCTATGAAAGGCGCACTTTTGCTTAGTCAGCCTCATACCATCGTTATTTGTAATATGTTTATCTACATTTTTACATGTAACCTTTTTAGGAGAATCGATGAAGGTAGGTAAACCCAAGTCGGATCTTGTTCTGTTATAGGTAGAGCTTAATGTTTCTCTCTTTTAATTGACAATTACACGATTTCGCTTTAATTACAGGCAATTGCTTCCTTTTTTTTTTTGCAGTTAATGTCTAACCTAAATCATGCTTCACTAAATCTTTGTTTCGCTATTTCTGGGCTTGGTTTATTCTTCATCTCCCCCCCCCCCCAGTATAGTTAATGGAAAAGTTACTTCACCACCCCCATGTTCTTTTGTTACTGACACTTTAAAACTATTTTGATTCGTTAAAACTAGTAAACCTTCTGCACTTGTTTATCATTTATTATTTACTCTCGGCGTTGCCCGGGTGCTTATTTATCTATATACATAAATGACTACTTTTACATATATGTCCGGGGTAATCTTCAAAACTACTGGACCGATTTTAACCATTTTTTCACCGTATATAGCTACATTAAAAGGAATCAGGATAGGCTATAATTTATTTCTAAAAAACTTAGCTTGAAAAAGTTATTGTGGAAAACAGTAAATTTCATGTAATTTCCCTATTAAATGATTAAATTTTCCACCCATTGTTGCAAATGAAGTAAGTATGACATTTATTGCTTTCTTAGGATTTTATATTCATCTATGCCAATAATCGATACCGGGTTAAATAAAAAGAGAATTGATTTTGGAAACAGTTAGAAAATAGAAAGTGATTTTTTAAAAAACACTGTGATTAAATAAATAACGCATTTATACCATAGACATTAGGGTATGTCATAAAAATAAAAGTTTTTTTTTTCGACTTAGTACACGCACTTTCCTATGTATTTACTCAATTTAAGTTGATTGGTACAAAAAAAAGTTTTTGGAAAAAAATTTTAACTACCGGGAAAACGCAATTTACATAAGCGTTTTTTCAAAAAATTCACTATTTTCAAGTTGAAAACGCAATGTAGCTGCGGGAGTTTTTTAAAAGATTGTTCTGCTAACTTAAATGCATGTTTTGAACTCTAATGAACATACTTTCCTTATAAAAAATGCAGTTAAATATATACACTGGCGGAAAAAAAAATCCCAACACCAAGAAAGACTAGTGTTAGATAAACGAAATTTGGTAGGCGTGTTTATACACAACTGAAAGATGACATCGATTGAAATTCCGTGTTCGGCGCATAAGTGTGGCGCAGCTGGCGTCACTCAGAACATGCAAATAAGGCTTGTTTTAAAAGCGTGTTGTGAAGCTCGTGTGTATTATTTTTCCGTGAAATTTGACGAATTGCGTTCATGTTAGCCAGGAATACCTTTAAGAAGACGAAGACGCCATTATCAACAGCTCACCGCGTTTAATGAGGTCGTACAATTTGGCTACGAGAAGGTGGATTTTTATTTCGCGATATTGCAGGAAGACTTGGGTGGGAATGTTTCTACCATGCATGATTATTGGAAGCTATGGGCAAGGGATGGTACTACCTCAAGAAGATCGAGTTCCGAGCTGCCACGTGGCACGACTGAGAAGGAAGATCGCCGAATCTTGCGTACGGCTGTGGCGCATCGTACTACATCTGCGGCTGACATTCGAGTTGCAGTTGGTACCGTCGTGACCCAAGGAACGGTAAGAAACTGTTTACTTCAAGGACAGCTCCGAGCCAGGCAGCCTGTAGCCAGTATTCCATTGACTGCAAACCATTGCCGTTTCCGACGGCAGTGGTGCCAAGAAAGAGCTCACTGGAGGTTGGAGTGGAGATCTGTTGTAATTTTTGATGAAAACAGATTCTGAATTAGTGCCAGTGGTGGATGTATATTTGTCAAAAGGAGGCCAGGGGACCACCTGCATCCAAGCGGTCTACGGCCTAGACACACGGGACTCACACCTGGGGTTATGGTCTCTGGAGCAATTTCCTACTACAGCTTGGGCATTCTTGTGGTTATCCCAAACTCACTGACTGAAAATTTGTCGTCAGTCTGTTAATTTAAGCAGTAGTACAGCCCTTCATTAGTAGCATTCAAGGGAGCGTTTTCCAACCGGATAACGCTCGCCCTCACATCGCTGCTGTAATGTAATGTGCTCTACAAAGTGCTGACATGTTACCATGACCTGCAAAATCACCAGGTCTGTCTCCAATTGATAACGAATGGGATATCATGGGATGGCACCTCGAGCATCATCCACAGTCAGCAATGACGGTCCTAGTATTGACACAGCAAGTGCAACAAGCATGGAACTCCATACCACAAAGTGACATTCGGCACCTGCATGACATAATGCATGCACGCTTGCAGGCTTGCCTTCAAAATTCTGGAGGTTACACCCTCTATTAAATTAACATAATTTCACATTTGCACAGCATTTTCTTGAGCTTAAATTAGTGATCTCGTACATTTAATCAATTAAACATGTTAACTAGACAATTGCATTACCCAAATTTCATTACTCTACGGCAATTTTTTCTTGGTGTTGGGATTTTTTTTTCCGCCAGTGTATTTCGTCTCTTTTTGTTTTTAAAAAGAGCAGAAACTATCGGTAATCGTTCCTACTGAAACGGGTTACGCTTTTGGTCAATCGACATCGCTGTCTTCGTTAGGCAGTCAGTTATTCGGGGGAAAATGCCACATACATCTGGGGAAGTGACCCCCATTTTGCTTATTAACGCCCGCCCCCCCCCCCTCAAGATAACTTTTTCCAGCAGCAGCGTTTTCACTAAAATGTCTTTCATCCTGCGTAAGATTTTTATATTAGTTGCGCTTTCCGACAAAAGGCAAATTGAGATTCTCTTTTTTGTTTTATTAAAGGATGGATTGATTTCCACTAAAAACCTGGAAAGCAAAAGGCACTAATAATTTTAAACATCGAAGAAGTCAGACTTACAGTTTGACTCTCCCGAAAGCTAGTGCCGTCGTGTAATATTATGACTCGAGGAAATACCCTGGAATTTTTGTAGTATAGCTGTACGAAGTAAACGAAACTACCACGGCATTTCCTATCTTATATAGCCTTTTGGGTAATCTTGTGAAAGCAGGCCATCTCGATGAATATAAAAAACATCTCATGTGCGATAGCAAAAAGGTATTTCATGCTAAAGAGCATGTTATCGAGCACCCAAGCGCAGAGGAGAGTTCCAATATCGCAAGAAGTAACTTTACTGCAATTTTTGTGGAAAGCAGGAAGAACAACACTTCTCACTCTTAGTCACGATGAGAACACTGGTAGCTTTCGGAAAAGCATCATCAAATAAAGACCGTAACAGAAGAGCGTGGAGATCGCTACCTCACTCACTATACACCAGAAGAAGAAGACAACAAAAGAAAAACTGGCTGAGCAACGTGAAATAGGATTATGTGACTGATTGAAAGACATAGGTATAGACATTTGCCTTCAACTAATTGGCAGTGATACCTCCAATGAAATATCTGGCTGGAAAGGAGGCATGCTACATTATGTTGAAAAACTCCTCCATTACATACTTTTTAGATCTTTCTTTCTGCTGGCTTCACATTAACGAGCAGATATTAAGTCATATAGTCGCAAAACTTGACGAATCAGCTTCTCCATAAAAGGAATGGATTGGAACTGTAGGTAAACTCTTTTCCCAAGTTTAAGCCAATTCAATTTTTGGAGTCCTTTGTTAATATGGACGAAAATGTTGCTAGTCAATCGATCAGTTCCGTAGAAGGCAGAAGCATTGAAGCTCACTGATGGCGGAACTATTTCCAGCCCTAATTGATACTATTTTGTCAAATGCAAAGGCGTTTTTACCTTAGTCAAAGTAAAGAAGAGCAATGAGTAAATTTTCTGGAATAGCCCAAAAGGACCCATTTTTTATACAGGAAACTTTACTTTTAACTCTTCTTTGCTCTGAGGACTAAGGTAAAAAATGCCTTTGCATTTGAAAAAATAGTATGAATTAGGGCTGGAAATAGTTCCGCCGTCAGTGAGCTTCAATGCTTCTGCCTTCCACGGAACTGATCGACACGAACTAGCAACATTTTCGTCCATATTAACAAGGGGTTCCAAAAATTGAATTGGCTTAAACTTTGTTTTTTTTCTCAAGAAACTCAACTTGGGAAAAGAGTTTACCTACAGTACCAATCCATTCCTTTTATGGAGAAGCTGATTCGTCAAGTTTTGCGACTATATGACTTAATATCTGCTCGTCGATGTGAAGCATGCAGAAAGAAAGATCTAAAAAGTATGTAATGGAGGAGTTTTTCGATATAATGTAGCATGCCTCCTTTCCAGCCAGACATTTCATTGGAGGTATCACTGCCAATTAGTTGAAGGCAAATGTCTATACCTATGTCCTTCAACCAACCACAGAATCCTATTTCACATGATAGCAACTGCCGCGGTTGATGACACAGCAAACCTGACTGAAGTAACGGTCGCTCTACTAATATCAAGGTAGTTTCGTTTACTTCGTACAGCTATACTACAAAAATTCCAGGGTATTTCCTCGAGTCATAATATTACACGACGGCACTAGCTTTCGGGAGAGTCGAACTGTAAGTCTGACTTCTTCGATGTTTAAAATTATTAGTGCCTTTTGCTTTCCAGGTTTTTAGTGGAAATCAATCCATCCTTTAATAAAACAAAAAAGAGAATCTCAATTTGCCTTTTGTCGGAAAGCGCAACTAATATAAAAATCTTACGCAGGATGAAAGACATTTTAGTGAAAACGCTGCTGCTGGAAAAAGTTATCTTGGGGGGGGGGGCGTTAATAAGCAAAATAGGGGTCACTTCCCCAGATGTATGTGGCATTTTCCCCCGAACAACTGACTGCCTAACGAAGACAGCGATGTCGATTGACCAAAAGCGTAACCCGTTTCAGTAGGAACGATTACCGATAGTTTCTGCTCTTTTTAAAAACAAAAAGAGACGAAATATATATTTAACTGCATTTTTTATAAGGAAAGTATGTTCATTAGAGTTCAAAACATGCATTTAAGTTAGCAGAACAATCTTTTAAAAAACTCCCGCAGCTATATTGCGTTTTCAACTTGAAAATAGTGAATTTTTTGAAAAAACGCTTATGTAAATTGCGTTTTCCCGGTAGCTAAAATTTTTTTCCAAAAACTTTTTTTTGTACCAATCAACTCAAAATGAGTGAATACATAGGAAAGTGCGTGTACCAAGTCGAAAAAAAAAACTTTTATTTTTATGACATACCCTAATAGACATTGGGAAACGCTCGCGCCTGCTCGCTTGACGAAAATGCGAGCGGGAGCGAGCGTTTCCAATGTCTATGATTTATATATAAGTTTGATTTTACGTTCTCCTTCACACCCAGTTAATCTACCGCATGGTCACAAAAAATATTTTTGAGAAATATAATTCTACTGGGCTTGGTTGAAAGTCACACATTTATTTTCTTGGATTTGGCATGTTGCATTTAAACCCGTGCGACGCCGGGCACATCAGCTAGTACAACATTACTAAGTATAATCGTTTTCAACTTATTTCATGCTAAAATGAAATATGTGAGTCTTAAATTCTGTACCTCGGAACCAGAGTAACGTAAGTCCATTTTCATCACTTTGCAGGGGAGCAAAAAAAACAGAAAATAATTATTTCGTTGACTAGTTACAAAGATGATATATGAATTAGGCTACAAAACATGATTGTTAACATTGAGAAAATATGTATACTCTAGCCCTTAATGGTTAATTTTTGCACAATTAAACAATTATTTGCGTAATTAAATAGTAAATAATTGATTACATCAGAACTGGACTTGCGTTTTTGTGACTTCGCATCAAAACAGTTCCGTACCTCCGGGCCAGAGTAACGTAAGTCACATTATTTCTACTTTGGAGAAGAGCGTGAAATATAGGGCTGCGGAGTCGGAAGGAAAATGACTGCGAATCCCAATATGTTTCCGACTCTAACTCTGAAGCACAGGCAGAAATGCAAACTCTTAGTTAATATGTCCCACTCCGACTCTTTGACTTTTTTACCTCGACTCTGAATTGTTAAACCCAAAATCTGCCCAGGTAAAACTTAAAGGAATGATTTCATTGCCTAGTTAACATTTAAACAAAACATGATTATAAATTTAAAAAATAAACATGATTATTAATAATAATTTTTTAAACATGATTATTATGTTATGTTTTATAATAACATGAAAAAAATAGGTGTGCAATACTTCTCGTTGATTAATTTGTGTTCAATTTAACAATCTACTTATGTAGTTTAAGAGTTAATGGCTCATTATATCAGAACTGCACTTGTTACTTCCTTTCAAGTAGTAAAGGAAGTCTTGTGATTATGAAAAAAAATTCACTCAAATTTGAGTCTTAAATTTGATTTTGCTCAGCCCCGAATGAATGTTGAGTCGTTTTTTCGACCTATCAGCACGTGCATATCCTACCAATATATGAACAGCCGAAAATTCCTTTTCGACCATCCCCGAGTTTTTTACGACGAGTTTTCCTAGGTAGCACAAAAAACGTTTAAACGTTTTATAAACGTTTTTAATCCGTTGTCACAACGTTAATAACCATTTTACAACCTTTAAAAAACGAAGTGTGCTACTTGGGTTCTCGTGACGTCTGTATGCACGTATGTATGTATGTACGTATGTATGTCGCATAAATCAAAAACTGTATACGTTAAAAGCTTCTAGTTTGGTATGCAGACTCTGAGGGGTCACAAGGGAAGGTGCACCTCCCCTTGTGGTTTGTTTCGAATGTTCCCAAGGGGGTCTTTTACCCCTTTTAGGGGTAAATCAATGTTAATTTCAATGCAGATTGAGTGATATGATTTGATGCAACCACTTGGCGATATATCGCCAACCTTTTGGTCGCCAAGTGTTTGCCGCCAAGTTGGCGCCAAATTTGGCGAAAAAAATGATTTTTTTTTTTTTTTTGAATTTGGATTCAATTTGGCACTATTGGGCCCATTTTGCGAAAAATTCACTGAATCATGTTAAAATCGTCGATATTTAGAAAATAAATCACTGTAAAACATTATTTTGCATCGATTCTTGAGCTAACATTTAAAAAAAGTGAATTTTCACTAGTATTTCAATAACTGGTTAAAAAAATAATTTTCCCCAGAAAGAAGATAAGGTTCTGCTTTCATTTCATCTAATAACATCAGAAAAAAAAAATTTTTTCTTCAGAAAATATTGTTTTTATACTTTAAAAATCAGATCGGTAACGTGTCCCCAGTAGCAAAGCTTAGCATGCAAACAGGTCATGCGCACTTTCTAACTTCCCAAAAAAAACGCACTTGCACAAAAAACGATTCTATTTTTACCCCTTTGTTAATATTTTACTTCACTTTTGTTTTAATCGATTTCTGATTTTCTGGCCGATGCGAAATAAGCGTGTCCCAAGTTCCGCCGTCAGAGCGGTAACAATAACTTCCGATCTATGTTTAGGCTCCCAAAATCATTTCCTGCACCTATACCGCGTGATACTGAGTACCTGGTGGGATGTTTTATCGAATCGTAGTTAAAAATTTGCATTTCTGCATCTAAAATTGTAGGTAAGATTTTTCAGAGTGATTTTATAAAATGTGTGTCATTTGAGTCATCAGATCGGTAACACGCTCTAAAATACGCAGTTTTTATTATTTTAAAAATTATTTTATATATAAGTATAGTCCTTTATTACAAGTGAAAAAACCACGTGTTTGATCTTGGTTTAGTGCGATCGACTCGGAAATAAAAAAAAAAACTTTGTCAGTTTGTCAGATCGGTAACAGTCAGAGCGGTAACATTGAAAAACAGCGAATATGTTACAGAACTAACTCACACGTTTCAGAATTATAAAAAGCAAAAATCATAGGTTTTAGCCATATATATTGAATATTTTTGTTCTTAAAAAATGAAAAGCAATGAGTTTTAGTACAATTGCTTCATTTGTGGTTTGTATGACCTAACAATAGAAGTTAGTAAAATAAGAAAAATTGACACTGCAGAAATTAAGTTAATTAATTATTATTATTATAGTTATTTATTTATTTATTTATTTATTTTTTTTTTTTGGTGCTTCAATTTCTCATAACTTCGCTAAATAACTAGATAATAACTAGCATGCTAAATTTGAATTTCTGATCAAGAAATTAAATTTCCTGCAACTAATTAAAGAAAAGCAAGCAGCAGAGTTGTGTGTTGAAAAAGTTGAAGTTGTGTGTTGTTTCAAAACAAAACAAATGTTTTATTAGCTTGGATTTGGTAATCTCATAATTTATTTTATCTAAAAATCTTATCGCTCAATTTTATTTCCAAGAAATGCTTTAATGAAATTTGATTTTTTAGCCTAATATATATATTTTAATATAATTATCTTAATTCCATGTTAAAAATGCAAGGAAATGATATCATATTTAGAGATGTTAACGAAGACTGAAAGCATAAACTCAAATATGTAGCTCATATTAACATCAGATCTGTAACATTCATCAGATCTGTAACGGCTCAAAAGTGAGTAATCTAAGGAAGGGGTAAATAACTTCCTTGACCTCCCGCCCTTTTTTCTTCTTGCATTAAGACCCAATTTAGACTTACAATCTAGTATTAGTTTTTTTCTGCAAAAAAATTTTTTTTCAGAAAACTCCAACTTCAAATTGGCACTTTTCTAAATATTGGCTCTCTTAACAAACTGGGGGTGTAAGTGTTTGAATTGTTATCTTGCTCACTCTAATGCACTATTTTAACACTTGAGGTATTTATTATGGAATTTAAACGTAAAAGGAAGTAGTGTGGCGCTCACACTAGATTTTGTAAAATCACTACAAATCAGATAATGATTTGTACTTTGCATCAAAACAAGAAATCCTTTTGAAGAAAAGGCTTGAAATGCTTGTTGTGCTAACGATTCTTTTCATTACTACTATTAAAATCTGTCCGCGTCTGTCTGTCTGTCTGTCCGTCTGAAGCTTGAACTCCTCAAAAACCGCTGAGCGTAGAGAAACAAACATAATACCATTCGATTCGAAATTTTCTAAGGAAGACAATAAGACCAACCGCGTAATTGTACGACGTTAAATAGCTGAGATATTAATTAAAACGTTAATTAAATTCTTTGCACTTTTAAAATTCCAAGACATTTATTTCTTTCAGTTGCCATTTTAAATTAAAGCGTTAATTAAATTATTGCACTATTTTAAATTCCAAAATTTTATTTCTTACCGTTGCCATTTTAAATTAAAGCGTTAATTAAATTATTGAACTATTTAAAATTCCAGAACATTTATTTCTTACCGGTTGCCATTTTGAATTAAAAAGTTAATTAAATTAGTGAACTAGTTAAAGTTCCAAGAAATTTATTTCGTTCCGGTTGCCATTTTAAATTAAAACGTCAATTAAATTATTGAACGTTTTAAAATTAAAGGGTGTTATTTTTTTCCTTTGTCATTTTAAATACGTGTTACAACAAAGTTCTAACAATTGTTTTTATTCTAATTAATGACTTATATTTTTTCTCTGGTACCATTTTGAAAATGTGTTTTTAAATAAAATTGCAATTGCTGTTTCTAGAAGGGACTTTTTTTGGCTGCCATCCAAATATTAAAATAAATTTTTCGTTTAGAATTTTTCAATTAATTTCACAGGAAGAAAGCGGTTATGAAATAATTGCTTTTGGTAAAGAATTTTATTTGTTATTTAGGGAGAGTGCTAAGTGTGCACGACTTGACATCGTCTTTATTTCTGAGGTAGCATGTGCAAATAATTCGATTGACTTTCTGATGCAGGAAAGCTTTTTAGCGAGCCGCTTTAGCGGGGAGTAATTTGTTGAAACTTTCCTAGGTACTTTAAAGGCGAGCCGCATTGGTGGCGAGTAGGTTGTTTAAACTTTCCTCACTACTTTAAAGGCGAGCCGCCTTGGCGGCAAGTAGTTTTCTGAAACTGTCTTCACTACATTAAAGCCCGTGCAACGCCGGGCCACGCAGCTAGTAGAACTATTAAAATGCAACAGCTTGGTAATTAACTGCAAAACTATCGTCTGTTCGTATGAAAGCAACTGTAATTAAAATAAAACAAAACAATGTAAATAAAATCATTTCATTGCTGCATTTTTGTTTGTCGTCTGCCAAGTTTTACTTGTGTATCTATGAAATCGTGAAAAGTATCGTCTGCTAGTGGAGAGAAACTCTATTTGAAAGAAAAAAATCTGGTATGGACCCCACACTACTTCCTTTTACGTGTAAATTTCTTAGTGCCTAATAGTGCTTGGAGTGAGAAAGATAACAATTCAAACATTTACATCCCTAATTGCCACAAAACAATACAAGTAAGGATTTACAATGATTCATTTTCTAAATATCGCCGATTTTAGCATCATTCAGTGGATTTTTCGCAAAATACCGCCAATAGCGCAAAATTGAACCCAAGCTCATAAAATAATTTTTTTTCGCCAAATTTGGTTACAAGCACTTGGCGACCAAAAGCTTGGCGACATATCGCCAAGTGGTAGCGCCAATTTACATCACTTAAGTCTGCATTGATATTAACACTGATTCACCCCAAAAAGGAATAAAACACCCCCTTGGGAACATTCAAATTCTACCAATGACCTCCCGTAACCTCCCATTGGGGCACCCCTACTTCCGCTCAGTTTAGGTACATAGGAAAACGGTTTTTGCGGCTTGATGCAAGTTTTGCACAGTGATTCAAATTACGCTCATCCTGCAGACATGCAGATACTGCCGTTTACCTGCCCAAAGTAACGAAAAACGCAGTTACTGCTAATTACCATTGATTAAGAAACAGTGTTTGTTCATCGGAAACCAAAAAAAGATGTTTGTACTATAAAACGAATGTAACATAGATTTCAAAAATGCAAAAAAAAAAATATAATTGAAAAATTTGCAGTTACTTCCCTTTACCTGCCCACGACAGAATCATTCGGAGTCATTTGGTAGAAAGTGCACTTACGTTTGTCTGGCTCGGACAAAGGTTGGGACTGACGCTCTTATAACACTGGTTAACTTAGAAAGAAATTAGTTTTAAAAAATTGCGTTATCATGGCGCAGTGTGGTGTAAGACAGGGGTGCGCACAGGGGGGGGATTATGGCGCAAGTTGCGCCATCAAGATTTTTGGGGGGGGGGATTTTTTTTAACTAATTTAATTATTTATTTTAATTATTTATTAATTATTTTTTATTAAATTTTTCACTGATTTGTTTTGATGTAAATTATTCATTAATTAATTTTTTTAATTAAAATTATTTCTGAAAATTATTTATTTGTTTATTTATTTATTTTTGTGTATGCGAGTGCTTGGAATGTCTGGAAGGGGAAAAAACGATCATATTCTGCACATAATTAGTACTTTTAAAAAAATAATATAGAAAAAAAATACTTATAATTTAAAAAAAAACAAATAAAAATATTTGAAAAAATAAATAAATAATAGTTTAAAAAAAATAAATGTAATGTTTAAAAAAATAAATGAAAGAAATTTAAAAAATAAACAAAATAAAAAAGAGGGATAAAAATAAAAAGCACAGTAGGGTTGCGAATTTTTTTTTGGTGGGGGGGAGAATTTGTGCCATTGAGCTTGGGGGGGATGGGCACCCCTGTACATATTTAATTTTTTTCATTGATTTATCAATTTTCTGTTAAAAATTGTTAATTTCTTTTTGATATTTAGATATTTTCTAAAATTTTATATTAATATGCAATATTACTAACATTATGACAGCATATTTACAAAAAATTTAATAACTTAATTTAAATAGTTTACATATCTTTCAAAGATTTTTTATGTGTTTAACAATTCAGAGTTCAAATCGCACTAAGATAATAATCATTAACGTTCTGTGTATTTAAAGTAGCACAAAATATAAAATAAGTAACTAAATAATAAAAAAAAAAACTATATTAAAGTAAGTACACTTACCTTTATTGCAAATTCCAAGCAGAATTCAACGCTATCAAGTATTAAAACTCTCTCAACACAACCAACTCTACACAGAAACTTCTTTAACAAAACCAACGTCCTTTTAGTGAAGAACTAATTTTACTTCTTCGTGAAATGAATAAGCATAACTTCTGCCACAGAACTAGTTATCCGCTGACTATGCGAACTAAATGTATATTGCCGTGCTTGCTAAGCACATAGTAGAATCTGCAATTGAGCTCAAACTGAGATATTGCATTTTAAAGAGCTGCGCCTCCATACATTTTGTTGTGATGACTTTTTATTCAGCAGATTAAAAAAAAAAAGTTTCCAATCACAAATGACTACAAAACATTTTATTAATGGGCGATTCTCTGTAAACTGGTAATTGGCTGTTCGGACTGAGTATTTTAAAAATAATAAAGTGTAATAAAGTAATTATAGCTCTTAATACAAGTAAAGCATCCATACTTTGTGGCCCAATTGTATTTGGAGTGATAACAATTTAATTTTTTTTTCTAGAAATTATCTAAGCGCCAAAAACACAGTCCCCTGGCTGTCCCAATCCCATAGTTTGACTGTTAAAGATAGTATTTCAAAAAACCTATTAACACTACATAAATTTGGCAATTAATATCTAAAAATAGAATAATGAAGCTATATTTTTCTTATGAAATAAGGTATAATTACGTATTTCTAAAACTTAAAATTGTCATGTAAATTCTGTCCGGAGTTTTTTCAAACAGTCCCCTGCAACAAATTCACAGCTGTAATAAGAAAAATCTATAACTTTTGCAAATTCTTTTTGGCATGAAGTTTAAAGTAATCAGTGTGAATTTGACGAAATCGCCGAGAACGGTGTTGAAACGCTACTTTGCTTAGTTTGAGAGCCACATTTGTGCTGAAAGTATGCATCGTGATCGTTGCGAAAACAGTCCTCTGGGAAGTGATTTTATTAATGTCAATTAATTTAATTATAAAACATATTAGTTATTATGTCCACGATTTGTGCCTCAATTTATTGGTAGTCTCGTAACTAATTATGTTCCAATAGTTTTGCAGATATTACGCAACAAAGAGCAAAAACACAGTCACCTGGCACAGTCCCCTGCCTAGTTATACTAGGTGGGGGAGTTACCCCCTATCATGATTTATCAGAAAAACACAAACTTCAATTGGCCCTCTTTCAAACTAAAGTAATAGATTCATTTTCTGTGCAATAGTATTATAATTATACGAACATTTCAAAAAACCGTGCCCGGACAGATTTCGTGTGAAAAATGACGAGTTTACAGAGAATCGCCCTAATAACACATACGAAACAGAGAGCAACCTCTAGTTAATTACTCTGGTTTTGTTAAAAAGTAGGGGTGCAACTAATGTGCTTAGCAAGGCAGTGCAGTAAGTTGAAACTCCAATTTGAATTTTGTTCAAGTTTAGAAACCATTACGCAGTTTATAATTTTCCATTAGAAAGGTTAAAAGAAAAAAAAGTCATTTAATTTTTATTTGGATTTAGATTGGGTGGGGAAAAACCAGAACTCAATAGTTTTCATTTTTAGATAGTGAGGTTATATTGCAAGGGAGAAAAATCATTCTGATATTTCTTTCAAACACCATTACGGATGTTTGAAAGTATCTACTTATTATTGTACGTTTTAAAGGCAGTCTAAAATAGAACATTTAATTGTAAGGGTTAGACACAAGTTATCCAATATTAACAGTGAAATGACTATATGATTCATTTGTGGGGTTTGACCAAGAAAGCTTTGAGTCATAAAACAGAAATGTTATTTTTTTCCTAATTAAAACCTACCTAATTATGCGTATTTCTGTCATCAGGAAAAATAATATGTGTTGATTGCATATATTTTTAATGATTAACCTTTTAAACGGTCCAAGAAAAACAAAACTATTAAAAATCGCTTTTTTTAATTGTTAAAAAGTCAATTTTTCATTTTTTTCCAATTTTTCCGGAAAAAACCCGTTTTTTCCGTCGCTTCAAAATTTCCGGAAATTTTACATCTCTACTCCAAATACAATTGGGCCACAAAGTATTAATGCTCTACTTGTATTAAGAGCGATAATTACTTTATTACATTTTAGGGTAATTCCATTGTGACTAACATAACATTTAGAGTAAATTTTTAATCTTTCTTTCTGTGTGTGAGCCTTATTTTTGTCACAATACCAAAAACAAGGTGTTATTCTTCTCCGCATAGATGAGTTGTTTAAGTTAATATACAAAAAGAATAATATTAATTTCATTTTTGGCAGTTAGAGGACATTTTGATCAACGTGACTAACATAACAGATTTGAAACAGATCTGTTATGTTAGTCACGTTGATCAAAATGTCCTCTAACTGCCAAAAATGAAATTAATATTATTCTTTTTGTATATTAACTTAAACAACTCATCTATGCGGAGAAGAATAACACCTTGTTTTTGGTATTGTGACAAAAATAAGGCTCACACACAGAAAGAAAGATTAAAAATTTACTCTAAATGTTATGTTAGTCACAATGGAATTACCCTTTATTATTTTTAAAATACTCAGTCCGGACAGCCAATTACCAGTTTACAGAGAATCGCCCTTATCAAAAGTTTCCTCTTACATATATTAGCAGAAGTAATTTCCTTTTAATATATATGTATTTCTAAAAAAAAAAAAGCCTAGGGAAGGAAATGTTTTCTCACTATTTGAGGGGTGTTCACTCACTAAGTTGTATTTTTTTTTTTCCTTTCAACCCCCTTCCCCAAAAAACCTGACGCAGAAGTGTAAAAGCTCTTCACACAATTTTTAAAGTGAATAACTTACGCCAATTATAAAATGATGATCAACGATATTTGGGGCTGTCCGTAAATATTGAGGCAAAAGGAGAACAACTTGTGGCAAAAGGGGGGTCAAAGTGTTTTTTCAACATTGACCCCTCTCTCCCTTTGTCACAAGAGCCCTCATCTTACCCCTCCCTTCTTTGTCACAAGTTATCCAATTTTTTTATAAACATACTAAATTATATCGGGAACCGCTGTTACGTGGAAGTTTGACTATTTATTGGGTAAAAACGTGTTCTTTTTTGTTAAACTTGGCTTTCTGTGCCAAATTACATCAAGAGTTTTGAAAGATTAGATAGTCATCTCGTGTCATCGAAACTGTGCTGAACAGTGAAATAATAAGTTAACTTCGAAAGTCATTATTTGGCGCAATTTTGTGACTGACTGTATAATTTAATTCAAAATTCTAAGCTAAAGGAAAATCACCAATAAAAGAATTCGCTGATTATAAAATTCATTTCTCCAAAATTTAAAACAAGAAGTTCTGTCAAGAACTAAACGAGCCTACTTTCCCGTACATCGACATCGGCATTAGCATCTGATCAATATTCTCTTGATTATCTGAAACTAAAAATTATGTCAAACATATCTTTATAGCACTTAAAGCTGATTTCTAAAAGCAAAATATACCCCTCTCATCAGATATAGACACGTAAAAAGTAAATAAACGAGTCAATAAAGTTTTGTCGCACCTTTTAAAGAATGTAACTGTTATAGTTCTTCCGTAGAAAAATTCCACAATCGTTTTCAAAAGAAAAAAAAATAAATAAATAAAATAAAAGTACAAAGAACTTCAAAACACATTTTATCAAAGAAAGAAAAAAAAGTCGTTCGTTAATAAAATGTCTTGAATTTCATTTTTAATCCGTTGCCAGTTGTTAAATATAAATAAGGAATAAAATGCTCTCGTGAATGAAAAATTTTTGTTGACAAAAAAAATCGTCTGATAAAAAAAAATAATAATAAATTAAACAAAACAAATAAATAAATAAGCAAAAAATCGTCTGCCTAGTCAGTCATTTTTTCTGAACCTGCATTTCCGCCATGTTTGCGGAGTCGGAGTCGGAATCAGAGTCCTCACAGAAGATTATTCAGAAAAGTACTTTACAATACATTATTTATCAAAACCATTTTCTAACAAAGTTAGTTTGATGGAAATCCGCCTTGAAGTTCAGAATCAACATTCAATTTAAATTTCTCCGTAGGCGCTCATGTTAAAATTTTTTCTGAACGGTTCATCATTGAACGAAAAATGGTTTAAATTGAAAAGTGAAATATAGGAATGAGCTTCTCCGAGATCTTTCGAACAAAAAAAAGTTTATTCAATTCGGACGGTTCACTTAAAAGTTATTAGGTGGGGAAAGGTTGTTTGAACGGTTCAATGTTAAACGAAAAAAATGTTCAAATTGAAAATTTAAATACGGTAATGAAGCATCCTTGCCGAGATCTTTTGAACAAAAAAAAGTTTGTTTAAATCGGACTGTTCATTCAAAAGTTATTAGGTGTGAGGGCTTGTTTGAACGGTTCAATGTTGAACGAAAAATTGTTCAAATCGAAAATGTAGATACGGGAATGAAGTATCCTTGAAAAGATCTTTCGAACAAAAAAAAGTTTGTTTAAATCGGACTGTTCATTCAAAAGTTAGTATCGCGGGACCGGTTGTTTGAACGGCTCAAAGTTGAACCAAAAATTGTTCAAATCGAAAAATCAAATATGGGAATGAGCTGTACTCGCCGAGATCTTTCCAACAAAAAAAAGTTCGTCCAAATCGGAATGTTCATTCAAAAGTTATTAGGGGGGGGGGGACAGACAGACCGACCGACCGACCGACAGACCGACACACAAATTCCCCATCTCAATACCCTACTTTCAAATTTTTAATTTTTCGATATTTATTTCATTTTTTTGTTTCTTTTTGACTTTTTTTTACTTGGCGATATTTTTTTTACTTGGCGATATTTTTTGGACTTGGCGACATTTTTTAGATGCATTAAGCCAATTTTAATGCTTTTTTCGTCTCTTTTATTTTTAACGGGAAAGTAGGCTAAAAATGGTATTATATTCAACTCCAAATTTAAATACTGATTGTAACGAAGGTACATTACCATGTCTGAGCTGATTAACGCCAGAAATGAAAAAGCATCTCTCCCTTTAAGACCATTCTACAAACAAAATTTTGTCTGAGTACTTGCATTACTTCTTGATATACATCACTCACAAATAATGAAAAATAAAAAGTTCAATTTCTCTGCTTCCTCGATGATGTGGTGTATCTACTGAAGGCTTCCTATGGGCCATTTATTTGATTTCGTCTGAACCTTCTTCAGACATAGTAATCACGCTATGCTGAAAACGTTCCATTACATTCTTGCATGTAAAAACTTGGAAGAACGAGCTTCAAAAACCAATCAGCACTGAATCACATATTGGTTGGTACATGTATGTACCAAATTTCATTCTAATTCACGCATTAAGTTTTGTGGTAGAGTCGCCCCCCAAAAATAGGTCACGCAGATACACTTGCAAATTTTCCTTTAAAAAAATAATCGGTAAAATTGAATTCAGCACATGTCAGAACGTGTAAATTCTTCCAAATTGACAATTTTTCACTGATCTAATACTTTCTTTTACACATTTTATGAAAAAGAAAATAAAAACACCTCTATTATTTAAATATTATAGACTTGCTTTCAATCATGTAAGAAATTTGAACAAAAACCAAGTTTCAAACATTGTATATCTGTCTTATTCATTTCACTGTTCTTCAACTTCTTTTTTAACTCAAATTTTCCTTTCGATATCATTTAAACTTGGCTTGGGCTGCTAATCTATTCGTTTTTAGCTGGGTAGATAGCGAGTCACGGTGAAATAAGCTATTGTAAATAAATAACGTAGGCTTGTTTGAAAACTATTTGTTTCTTGCAAAACGCTCGAAACATTTACAAGCCAAAAAGGTAAATTTTTTTTAGTATTTTTCAAAAATTTTAGTCCATACTATCGTTAACGCACACGTTCATCAACAGCAATTAGCAATCTTTTGCTGATTTGGTGTAAAAAAGCCTTTTCATATGTTTTCATTTTTGGTACCAACTGTATCAATATCGGACCTTCTACATTTTTGTCTGACGACATTTGGACTGGCGACATTTTGGCCCGCGACATTTTTGACCGGCGACATTTTAGACACGCGACATTTTTGACCCGCGACATTTTGGACCCGCGACATTTTTGACCCGCGACATTTTTGACCGGCGACATTTTGGCCTGCGACATTTTAGACCTTCGACATTTTTGCCCGCGACATTTTGGACCGCGACAGTTTGGACCGGTGACATTTTGACCCGCGACATTTTGGACCGGCGACATTTTGACCAGCGACATTTTGGACCGCGACATTTTGGCCCGCGACATTTTTTCCCGGCGACATTTTGGCCCGCGACATTTTGGGCGTATACCGCGGTGATATATAACTCCTGAAAACTGATATGGTCATTTACAGATAAATGTAAAACTTGTCAAGCCAATTTCCCGGCTTGATTTTAAAAGAAATTTGTCAGTTTGAAAAATGGCGGTGAAAAAGCAATTGGAACTTTTGGATTGTTATTGTCTTGTGTCAGATAGGCTGGCAATTTGGGGGGCACTGCTGCGCTTTTCCAACTGTACCGTGATTTGTTGTGAAGTCAGACTTCCGCAGTATACACATGCCATAAGGACCCTTTTATAGGGTAGGCAAGTCATTCACAGCACAACATTCACACAAAAAAAAGGATAAAAATAGGAGAAAGTAGATCCATGATTGACCAAGCTTCGAGCCCGTAAATTCCCAATCTGCGGTCAGACTTCTCTAAACACTAGACAAGGTGGCCGGTATGAAATAAGCTATTTGAAATATCAAAAAATAATGAAGAACTAGCTGCATAGCCCGGCGTTGCACGGGCTGTAATGTAGTGAAGGCAGTTTGAGAAAACTACTCGCCACCAAGGCGGCTCGCCTTTAAAGAAATGAGGAAAGTTTAAGCAGTTTACTCGCCGTCAAGGCGGCTCGCCTTCACAGTAGCGAGGAAAGTTTCAATTCACTACTCGCCACCAAGGCGGCTCGCATTTAAAGTACCAAGGAAAAGTTTAATAAACTGCTCCCCGCTAAAGCGGCTCGCTAAAAAGCTTTCCTGCATCAAAGAATCAATCGAATTATTTGCACATGCTTCCTCAAAAATAAAGACGATGTCAAGTAGCGCATACTTAGCACTCTCCCTAAATTACAAATAAAATTCCTTTCCAAAAACAATTATTTCCAAACCGCTTTCTTCCGGTAAAATTAATTGCAAAATTCTAAACGAAAAAGTTCTATTAATATTTGGATCGAAGCCAGAAAAAGTCCCTTCTAAAAACAGCAATTGCAATTTTATTTAAAAACACATTTTCAAAATGGTACCTGAGAAAAAATATGTCATTAATAATTAGAATAAAAACAATTGTTAGAACTTTGTTATAACACGTATTCAAAATGACAATGAAAAAAATAACACTCTTTCATTTTAAAAAGTTCAACTTAATTAACGTTTTAATTCAAAATCGCAACGGAAAGAAATAAATATCTTGGAATTTTAAATAGTTCAATAATTTAATTAACGTTTTAATTCAAAATGGCAACGGTAAGAAAAAATGTCTTGGAAGTTTAATCATTAATTAGGCTTAATCGCTTTAAATTTGACTACTTATTAATTAAACATTCGCTTTAAATTTGACTACTTATGGATCGCAGCCAGAAAAAGTCCCTTCAAAAAACAGCAATTGCAATTTTATTTAAAAACACATTTTCAAAATGGTACCTGAGAAAAAATATGTCATTAATAATTCGAATAAAAACAATTGTTAGAACTTTGTTATAACACGTATTTAAAATGACAATGGAAAAAAATAACACTCTTTCATTTTAAAAAGTTCAATTTAATTAACGTTTTAATTTAGGGCCGAATTCAAGTGAAACACCATTGCAATCGCATATTGCAACCGCTACTGTAAGTCGAATTCAAGTGAATTCGTTTCACTTGAATCCAAATTTTGGAATTTGCGATTGCATTGGTGAGTTGCGATCGTCCGTGTTTCACTTGAATTCCTGCCTTAAAATCGCAACGGAAAGAAATAAATATCTTGGAATTTTAAATAGTTCAATAATTTAATTAACGTTTTAATTCAAAATGGCAACGGTAAGAAAAAATGTCTTGGAAGTTTAATCATTTATTAGGCTTAATCGCTTTAAATTTGACTACTTATTAATTGATATCTTCGCTAATTAAAATCGTATAATCATATAGATTGAAACTAATGAAGCCTGAAAAATTACCTATCTATCGGTACCTGGTTCGACTTTCAGTTCATTGGCGTTCAGGAGAAAGAAGCGTGACATAGAAAGATAGTTAGAAAGAAAGATACTCAGTTTTTAATATAAGTAGACTAGCTGCCAGGGCAGCTAGATTAGCTTCCTGCGGCATGTTGATGCATAACGTCCCCCCTCTCTAACTTTTACCTCATTCTGAAGTTTTATTTGATATAATTTAATGTTCATTCGATTTCAAGACGTACCACGAACGTGGCCCGGCGTTGCACGGGCACTTCGTGCCCTGAAAGTAGTGAGGAAAATGTCAAGAAACTACTCCCCGCCAAGGCGGCTCGCTAACAGGCGCTTCACGCCTTTACTTTTTTCCTGTATAAAAAAAATCATTCGAATTATTGAGATGCTTCCCACCGCAGGAGTTTATAAGATCCCCTGTTCCTGTGGATTAGTTTATATCGGGACGACAAAACGGAGCGTTAATACAAGAATCAAAGAGCATCAGAGAAATTGCCGGCTGGCTCAGACTGAAAAGTCGGCGATCGCGAAGCACACTTTCAGTAATGGAATCCATGATATAAAATTCAAAGAGGCCAAAATAATTTCACGGACTTCAAATTTTTTTCCCCAGATTGAATAGAGAGGCCATTGAAATTTTCAAACACCCAAATAATTTTAACAAGAAGGAGGAAGAAGTAAAAGTTAACAAGCTTTGGCATCCAGTCATCTGTTTAGCCCGAGCCGGAAGGTAGATGGCGCTGCGTTTTCAATTTAAAATCTTACAGCAGTTCGAAATTTTGCATCAGTCGCCAAATTAATCAACGACGCCCACTGAAGATGACCGCCGCAGTTGCGATCGAAACGTATGGATTAAAGCCATTCAGACCACGGCACAACAGCCCGGAATCCTTAAATAATATTTACACCGGCCGTGAAAGCCTTCATTCTTACATTGTTATAGTTTTGTTAACAATTTTTATAAGTTAGGGGTTACATTAATGTAACGTCAATCAAAAAATCGTACAAAAGTTTGCTTCACTCAAACGAAACCAAATCCAAGATTAAAACAAGTAATATTCTCTTTATGACATCTTTTGCATTCTTCACTTAAATATTTTTAAAAAGTTGAATTTATCTATTTAAAACTTGTTTAAAATAAATAACATCAGTCACATTTCTTATTTCGCTAAGGTACTTTAGGAAGATTAGTAAATGAAAAACAGTCTATGCTACAATGAGCGAAGAAAAAAAAGGAACCTAGCTAAGTTACTAAAGTTAGCTTAGACCCAAGCTTAAAAAATACATTGGGAAAAGAAATTGAAACCGGGGTGTTCTAAATTTTCTTCTAACACCTGCCTTTTTTTTTAAATCTTTTAAAGTACAAACTGGGTAAACAAACCTAGTTCTCCGTGCATGGCTGTTGAATCAAAATGCTTTCTGAAGAAAACAGCATGGTTAAGTAATTTTAGACCCTAAATGATCTTAGGAGACAAGCACCAGGTTGTAAAGCTATCATAGCTCCTTTCTTAGAATGATGACTAAAGGTAAGATTCTATAAAAACATCTGCAATACTTCAGGAAGCAGATGCATTATTTGTAAAAGAATATAAATTGAGAAAGCAAATTTGCGGAATTGAAACATGTTTTTTAAGTAAAAAATTAGTGTACAATGTTCCCCTGTGCAATTACCACAAAAGCTTCATTTTTGCCTACACTATATAACGAAACTGCCTCATTCTTTTCATCCCCAGGTAGCACAAAAAACGTTTAAACGTTTTATAAAAGTTTTTAATCCGTTGTAACAACGTTAATAACCATATTTCAACCTTTACAAAACGAAATGTGCTATTTGGGTCAATATTCGGCGAACTTCAATGTTAGTGAAGGAAATCCGAAGTACACAAACGATTGTACCTACATTTATTTTTCATACCGTGGAAAAAGATTTCTACATTCTGTACTTAAAGAAATGTGAAAATATTTTAGCTCTCTCCACCGGATTTGCAGTTGTGTTATCAAGAGTTATGTTTCAGTAAATATTTTTAAAGAAATCTGGGGCAGGTATCTATAGCAGCAACCAACACTTATTTTCGCAGTGATAGTTTGAATCATTAAAAGTTCAAATTGTTTTTCAGAAGTCTCATTCAGTTGAATGTTATAAAATTGACGGCTGCATCAAGAGAGTGGGTTCTTGTGGATTATGATGGTCAATTCTAAGAGTTGAAGTTGGTGACATTGAAAAGTATAAGTAACTAAGGGCCCTGCTCCACATCAGCGGAAAACGCGACCGAAACCGAAGGCAGAAACCGAAAATCCGGGTACTTTCCATAGGAACACTATTTAATCCATTTTACGTTTCTGCTTTACGCCAATGTGGAGCAGGGCCCTTAATGTCAGATTTTGAGCAGTAAAACATTTGGAAATGGCCTGACAATGAGAATGAAATTACTTATTATCAATAAAATGCAATGCAGAAACTTAACGCACTAGATATATAAATGGGACATAATTACTCTTTATTTCATAAAATTAACTTGAAATGTAGGGTCACCCGGGCAATTCCTGGTCAGCAAGTTTCTGGGGTAATTCCTGGTCACAGTCCTTTTTATGTCTTAATAATCCTTCAGCAAAATGAAAAAAAATCACAGAGGTACTCTGAACTATCTTCATTGCAATTCATTACTTAATTATGAGTTGACTGTGTATTTAGTTTGAAAAAAAAAAATCTTTTTAAAATCGCTTGTTAAATTTCGTAAAACAAGATTGGCCTTAGTTTTGATACATTTGTACAAAGATCGTGATCAAACTCAAACTTCTGAATATTTTTCTTTTTCGTTTTTTTGGTTGAATTAGGTACCATGTCAGTTACTGAAAAATAGTTTTTGATTTACCATTATTGTTTTGAATAATTTGCAGGAAGGCTCCAAATAATGCCCCTGGCTACTGGGGTAATTCTTGGTCAGTGGGGTAATTCCTGGTCAGTCCTTTTTTTAATATTTATGGATTATTATTTCACCTATTATTGACATATGTTATTGATTTAAACTATATGTAACTCTGTGAGCCTTAACTGCAAAGTTAACTGTAACCGCAATGTAACATTCTTATCTGTTAATGATAAGTATACAATATACTAAATTTTTCTTTGTTAAATTTCATCCAATTATTTTATAAGTTTTAATAATTATTCTTAATTATACTAAGAAAAATGCTTAATTGTAACTGCATTGTACTATTCACTTAACTGTTCACCTTAACCTGTTCATAACAGACAGAAGCATGTGCTCAGTGTGTATGGTGCATGTGCACCATATTTTTTATGGACCTATTTATTTGGTAGGTGAAGATTCATTCACAACAGATATAAAAGCTGTAGCTATTGCATACAAAGTGTATAAAAAGTATTTTGGCTAAGTTTTATTAAGTAAAGCTATTATGTTGAAAACAATTGCATTCTTCTTTAAAAAAACTAAATACAGTGTTTAATTAGCTATATATATATAAATAAATTCTTTATCTAATTAGTTTAATAACTTGTATTAATAATGTGCTTACAAAATGTATGCATTTTCATCAATCATTTGAGTGACCAATAATTGCCCCGTAAGTGGCCAGGAATTACCCCATCTCTGGGGTAATTCCTGGTCACTAATTAACGACAATTACTCAAGTTCATTATGTATTGTTGATAGCATGCATATTTTATTCGATGGACATCCCAATGTGCTTCCTCCATACCAAAATTTGTAACTCTAACTTTGATAGATTTTGTGATAATTGGATGTTAATGCTTTTTGACCAGGAATTACCCCAGGTGACCCTAGCTTTTAAAACTTTATGAATGCACTTCTCTTGCGATTTAAATAGACTTTTACAATTTTAAACAAAAACAGAAAAAAATGCTAATTTTTTTAAGCTGAAACAATTTTTCACAGCAGTATTTTTTTATAAAGTTAACATCAGTCACAAAATGTTAGTAACATCAGTCACGGGGTACTAAATATCTATACTTTCAGTTTTAAAGTTTTTTCATTGAAGCAAGGTATTTTCATTAAGTTTAAAATCTCTATTTTGAGGGGAAAACAGTTTAATTTTTAGTTTGAAGAGAATTTCAAACTATGAATAAGTCACTTTTTTCAACGTTTCTTCTATGTAACGGTCACGTTTTTTTTTTTTTTTTTCATTACATTTGATTTCACACAAAAAAGGTCCTCATGTCTAGAATAAAGTCTAAACGCATTAATGGCACCATATCAAGATATTTTAGGCCAATTTTAAAAGTAAAAAAAAAAATAATAATAATAATTCCAAGGGTACTGAATTTAAAAGGTGAAAGAATCTAGCCAAATTGTAACTTCAGTCACTGTGGAATAACCCTATAAATACGCACTAACTGTAGCAACAGGCCTTATTTGCTAGGATTTTTCTTCACACATATTGTTTAGCACAGTGTCTGAAGATTTATACATTGCATGCATTAAAAAAAAGTCCTGAATTGAGCGAGTCTCAGTTTTAAAAGTAGACTAAAATTGTCTCAACTGGCACCTGAATATGTATTTGAATTTTTAAGTTGAATAACGAGAAATAATTTGAATAGATTAAAATGCTCAAGAAAGGATAAAAATTAGACATAATCAAATTAAGGAAGAAAGATTATATTGACTAATAAAAGCTAGAACTGGTGAAGTTTGGAATTTTTGAATCCTCTAACTGCTTATCTCATGATTTTCAGGGCAACGAAGAAGTAACAAAATTTGCTCATCTCGTGGTTTTCATGCGTGCATGACGTAATTTAAAACCTTGTTCCAAAACTTCTTCGTTTAAATGTTAGTAATGAATTTTCCAAACCATTTTCACTGATCGCTCGGTCATTTTAAAAGCCCGTTATTACCTAATTTTCTAAAGAAAGGGTTTCTTCGAAAGTGTTGTTTGTGGCTAAAAAAGGGGGGGGGATAGTATTGTTGCTTAAATTTGGTGTAAATAACATGAAGTAGAACTTTTCCTTGAGCCTTGTTGTAAGAGGGGAATTTTGTTTTTATATTAAGGGTGACGATCGTAAGTTGAGTAAATTTTGTACACAAATTTAATATTTATTTATCATGCATAAAAAAATCACACATTTTAAGCGCATCGTTCAGAAAATTTAGCAGTTAGAGGGTTAAGAGTATTTTCAGGGTTTTAGTTAAAAATGATTCGAATGGATGTTTTTTTTTTCTCAAAAAAATATTTTATTTAATTCATTATCGAAATCACTGATTTAAACTGTTAAGACTTGCTTGTAAATACTGTTGTTCACAGAGTGGTTCTGAAATCAAGAGTTGAAAAAGAAATTCATTCCCAACCCGTGTTCAACACGTATATTGTGTTTCACCTATTTCACACTAAAGACAAAGTTTTATTATCTTAGCGAAAATAGTTTTATATATTTTGTATCACTTCTGAATACAACAGCATAAAGTATATTCTTGTATACACGCATGAGAAATATGAAGGTTTTATAACCCCAAAACTAAACAAAACTGCATGAACTCCGTGAACAAGGAAAGAAATTCCAAAGCTTTCTGCTTTGAAAAGCAAACTTGGAATATCTTGCATGCATAATTTAATAGTTCCCTAAAACTCTCTCTTTGTTATTGTGCCTTATGCTCGTATCCTAATGTAAAGAAGTCTTAAATTGAATTGTGAGAACAAAATTCGGAAACAGCATTCAATATAAGGACGAATGTTTTACATTCAAATCTTCTACTGCTGTATTTTCCGTGTTTATCGACAAACTTTTCTGGCTTTAAAATGTCGCGTTTGCTTTTCCTCACATTTGTAGACCGAGAAAGGGAATTTGTGTACCAGAACAAAATGTAGCATTTCAAACCTATGAATTTAAAATATATAAGTCCTGAAACATTAGTTTAAATTTTGGAAAATGTTAATGGTTAAAGTGCGCAAATTGAAAAATAATGAATATGCACCGAGTAATCGGCCATAACTTGTCAATTCGCCGATTACTTATAATCGCCCAAACTTTGTCGATTAATTGGCGGAAAAAATGTTTTTAAATTATTATTTTTCAAAGCACACCTTCAATAAGGAACTATGGTGATTAAATTTACTAACAGTAAATAATTTTCTGCAGACGCTACTATACAACATGTAATTTGGAATTGTACAGAGTAAAAGCAAAACAAATAATTCAAAAAATGCTTACTGCTGAAAGAAAAATTAAAAAATAAACCTTATAGCAAAGATTCCCTTGACACTATTATGAATAATTAAATTACATAACTTTCAAATTAGAATGCGAAAAACACGAGCGTTTCATTTTATTCATAACCGGCCAAAGTTTGCCGATTAAATAGAGAAAAAATATGTTTTAGATAAAATTACTTTAAGTATGCCTTGAACAAGAAATTACCATAAAAAATATTTAAAAACAATAAATAACTTTCTGCAAACACAAGAGTAATATGTTGTACAAAAATGTAATGAGAAGAAACAAGACAAATAACTCAAAAACTGTATAGAGAAATAATGTATAAAAAAATTCCCATGGTTGATATAATTTTTTTTATTTAAATTTTTCAATTTGAATAAATTATACAGTCAACGCTCGATATAACGACCGTCTCCGTCCTGCAGAAAACGGTCTTTATAACGAGTGGTCGTGATAAGAGGTAGAACATAGAGTATATAGGGATACAGACGGGGATTTTCTCACCGGTCGTTATATGAGGATGGTCTTTATAACGTGTGGTCGTTATAACGAGCGTCAACTGTACACATATATGGATTGCTAAAGCATTTTTCATGTGTCGATATTTTTCTTTTTTTACCATCGTGTTTTAATTATCTTTATAACTTTTACAAAGAATTAAGTTTCAGACTAAATGGGTACTAATAATTTAAAAATAACTTTGAAATGAAAGTGCTCCTAAATTAGCGTGCTCACCATTACCTCCCCCTACCCCTGTTTTTCATTTAAAATTTCGTGCCTAGTTTATTTTCTAAGCTAAAATATTTTGACACAGCTTGTATCAAAAAGATTGTTTACACAAAATCCAGTCTATATAGCAACTATCAATTAGTAAAAATGAAGGACATTAGCCAAACATCATCAACGGATTCGATTAACACTTTGCCAGAAAAATGCCGTTTTGGATTGACGTATTTTCCTTTGGCTGAATTGAAGGGCTTGGAGGATGAAAAGGATATGTGAGTCAATATTTTGAAAAGTTCCAATTTGAAGTTGGAGTTTTCTGATTAAAAAATTTTTTTGTAGAAAAAAAATTAATATTGGATTCTAAGTCTAAATTGGGTCTAAATGCAAGAAAATAAAAGGAGGGAGGTCAAGGAAGTTATTTATAGTCCTGGATCTGACAGCACTTCTGTAGGAATGTTTGAGTACGAGAATTTTTGTTCAAAAATGTTTAGTAGGTGCCCTAGGAAGTATTTTGGACTCGGGTGGACATTCGCCACCTGGTGCGTTTTTCTGCTATGACGTCATCAAAGATGGCGGCCGCTCGCTCTGATAAATGCTATATAAATGCCCAGCACTTCTGTAGGAAATTTAAATAGGGAGAATTTCTTTTCAAAAATGTTTCGTAGATGTCCTAGAAAGTATTTTAGACTCGGGTGGACATCCGTCTCCTGGTACATTTTCCACATGTTATAACGTCATCAAAGATGGCGGCCGCCCGATCCTATAATGGCTCATATCTATGTTACTACTGACCGATTTGCATGAAAATTGCGAATTTTTTTACTAATTTGTCTGATGCTATTTGTTTTCAAGCTGCACTGTTAGAAATTTATTCGAGAAAACAATTCAAAATCAATTTATTGATTTTTTTTCTTTTTTTTTTCATTTTTAACTACCAAGACTTAACCATAAAAAATGGCGTTAACCCTTTTATTTTTACGAGAAAATGCTAATTTACTTCTGCTTGTATACCAAAAGACGCAGCTGTATTACAAAATAGTAAAACGTCCTGCTCGTCCAAGCGATAGCAAGGAAAATTTAAATTTAGTTAAAGTAGAGGCGAATGAGAAGAAATACGAAAATTTAAACATGTTACAGCACTTTAGGAGAATTATAATTCAACCGCGACGAGATGGCCGTTGTCAATCAAATGAGAAAACAAGTCCATTCCTTAAAATAGGTAGAATTTCTACCCATTCAAATTCCCCCATCAATTGTGAACACCATTCCTCAATTTTCATCTGCGTATCACCCCTTACTAAAAATGGACAATCCTGAAAAATAGAGGAGTCATAGGCCATCTCTGCGAAATTGAATTATACTTGATTTTTTTACACAGTTCTGATGGTTCTTGTTGATTATGATTTTTCCTCTCTGAAAACATTCGAAGAACCGGTTTTACCATCCTGAAAATTCAGTTTTGAAGAAAATCCACAGTAACAACAATTTTGATTTTTGCTAATGAATCTATACCATATAAATTAGCATGCGACTATTTACACAACTCAAATGAATTTCAATCGTGTCCTCAACCAGCTGGGCCAGAACCAGTAGCGTACATAGACTTAGGTGCGCCCCCTTGCTATATTTGTAAGTGCACCTCCACTTCCCTGTTAAACTATAAGATTTTTTTTTCCCGTGTAACTCATAGTGCTATTTTTCAGGAAGGTGCGCCCTCAAACCTCATGCCCCCCTCGCTCCGTGGGGGTTTTGGGGTGCTATGTACGCCACTGGCCAGAACTATCTACCAGCAACCTATGACAAAGGTGTGTACAGTGGAGTGAAAAAATGAAAGTACAAAATAAGTTTAGCCTGTGTGCGGAAAAGTTGCCCCTTATGAAGCTTATTAATTGTACAAAATTTTAGCAAAATAAAATAATATCTTTATCTGCCTATCTGGCCTTGAATTTTAAGTATTTTGCTTAATTTCTCACCTATATGGCAAAAAAGAAATGATAAAAGTATAACATATCTCATTTGAAGTTACGAATGATTGGCATTAAACTTTATTATTTGAAATAAATAGTCAGTTAATAATAAGGCTCGACCGATGCATCGGCCAGGCCGATGCATCGGCGCCGATGGTTGAAATTTTTTCCATCGGCCATCAGCATCGGCCGCCGATGCTAACATGGAAAAAACATCGGCCAATCGGCCTCAAAAATATCTAAATGCCGATGCAAGGCCGATGTTTTTTTTTTTTTTTTTTAGCCTACTTTCCCTTTAAAAATAAAAGAAAGACGAAAAAAGTATTAAAAGTAGCTTACAGCATCTAAAAAATATCGCCAAGTCCAAAAAATATCGCCAAGTTAAAAAAAATATCGCCAAGTCCAAAAAATATCGCCAAGTTAAAAAAATAAAGAGGTAAAATGAATATCGAAAAATTAAAAATTTGAAAGTAGGGTATTGAGATGGGGAATTTGTGTGTCGGTCTGTCGTCGGTCGGTCTGTCGGTCTGTCTGTCCCCCCCTAATAACTTTTGAATGAACATTCCGATTTGGATAAACTTTTTTTTGTTGGAAAGATCTCGGCGAGTACAGCTCATTCCCATATTTGATTTTTTGATTTGGACAATTTTTGGTTCAATTTTGAGCCGTTCAAACAACCGGTTCCGCGATACTAACTTTTGAATGAACAGTCCGATTTGAACAAACTTTTTTTTGTTCGAAAGATCTTTTCAAGGATACTTCATTCCCGTATCTACATTTTCGATTTGAACAATTTTTCGTTCAACATTGAACCGTTCAAACAAGCTGTCACCCCTAATAACTTTTGAGGTAATAGTCCGATTTAAACAAACTTTTTTTTGTTCGAAAGATCTCGGCAAGGATACTTCATTACCGTATTTAAATTTTCAATGTGAACCTTTTTTTCGTTCAACATTGAACCTTTCAAGCAACCTTTCCCCACCTAATAACTTTTAAGTGAACCGTCCGAATTGAATAAACTTTTTTTTGTTCGAAAGATCTTTTAAAGGATACTTCATTCCCGTATCTACATTTTCGATTTGAACAATTTTTCGTTCAACATTGAACCGTTCAAACAAGCTCTCACCCCAATATCTTTTGAGGTAATAGTCCGATTTAAACAAACTTTTTTTTGTTCGAAAGATCTCGGCAAGGATACTTCATTACCGTATTTAAATTTTCAATGTGAACCTTTTTTTCGTTCAACATTGAACCTTTCTAGCAACCTTTCTCCACCTAATAACTTTTAAGTGAACCGTCTGAATTCAATAAACTTTTTTTGTTCGAAAGATCTCGGAGAGACTCATTCCCATATTTCACTTTTCAATTTGAACCATTTTTCGTTCAATGATGAACCGTTCAGAAAATTTTTTAACATGAGCGCATACTGAGAAATTTAAATTGAATGTTGATTCTGAACTTAAAGGCGGATTTCCTTCAAACTAACTTTGTAAGAAAACGGTTTTGATAAAAACTTTATGTTAAGTACTTTTCTGAAAAATCTTCTGTAAGGACTCTGATTCCGACTCCGACTCCGCAAACATGGCAGAAATGCAGGCTCAGAAAAAAATGACTGACTGGGCAGACGATTTTTTGTTTATTTATTCTTTTTTTTTTGTTTAATTAATTATTATTACTTTTATTTATTTATTTTTTTTTTTTGGCAGACGATATTTTTTTTTGATTACAAAAATTGTTCATTCACTAGAGCATTTTATTCTTTATTTATATTTAATAACTGGCAACGGATTAAAAATAAAATTCGAGACATTTTATTAACGAACGAGGTTTTTTTTCTTTCTTTGATAAAATGTGTTTTGATGTTCTTTGTACTTTTATTTTATTTATTACTTTTTTCCTTTTGAAAACGATTGTGAAATTTTTCTACGGAAGAACTATAACAGTTACATTCTTTAAAAGGTGTGACAAAACTTTATTTACTCGTTTATTTACTTTTTACGTGTTCATTTTATCTGATGAGATGGGGCATATTTTGCTTTTAGAAATCAGCTTTAAGTGCTATAAAAGTATGTTTGACATAATTTTCAGTTTCAGATATTCAAGAGAATATTGATTTGATGCTAGAATGCCGATGTCGATGTACGGAAAAGTAGGCTCGTTTAGTTCTTGACAGAACTTCTTTTTTTTTTTTTTTGAGTTTTCTTAAGAGGGAATTCTATTTTCTCGAAATTTTACTTCACAATTAAAAGTAAGTTCAGCATGCGACTTAAAATCGGGCAGCAAACGGGACTAACACAGTTCTGGGTTTTAGAATTTTCCGAAACGGGCAGATACCGGAATTTTCACAATACAACACACTAGCACACACTTTCCGAGTGATTGCTTTGATGCGAGTTTTAAAAATTACAGTAAAACTTCCGAATAACGGAATGGAACCGGAAGTTTGTCCGTTATTGGGAGGTGTTCACTATAAGGGAGGATTATGCTATTTCAGATTTTCTGTTAATTTTATGCAGAATTATAATCTTAAATATGTCTCATTGCCATCTTGCACTTACGATCCTGATGATTTGTGCATTATTTACTATATCTGGCTTGAACTCATATCATTTTACCTGGTGCTTTTCATTGCAATAATTTAAACCAGCCCCCCACCCTCTCTCATCTATTTTACCGTATTTTTCTATTAGAAGCATAGTTCGCCTGCCTAAGCATTTTTCTCCACTGTTCTACGATTTCCTATGAGATATTTTCATTGAAAAATTACAATTCTAAATATGTCGACAGCCTCTATCATATTGTAACGAGTCCGTAGCACCTTCAACTTTCTTAAATGAGCATTTTAATCTTGAGGAAGTAAATATAAATTTATTTACAAGTATGTACACTATTTACAATAGGAGCAGGAAACAATTGCTAAACATCCAGCAATTAGGTAGCAAACAGTACACTGTACTCTCAACAGTAACTCAGCACCACGTATCTAACGTGAACAGTAATTAAGAAATTACAAAAGCAAAACAAACATTCGCCCAAGCGAATAAAAACGAGCCTCTCAGAAATCCAATCTGAGAAAAACTAACTACTGTGTTCAAGGCCAGCTATTTATACTCGGAACGAAATTTCGACAACATTCTAGCAAAATCCTGTTCATTCATAACTTAAATGATCCATTCAAGAAAGTTCTAGCGATAAAAAGAAAAACCACTCCCAGCGAAAATGTCTTCATGCTTATTAAAGTTAGGGCAAGTGTAAAAACTACAAAGTGTTCAAGACCGGTATACAAGTGATAAAGGTGATATCTTCAGATACTTTTGCAACATGACGCCAGATAAAACCAAAACTAGTGACAATGGTGCAAGGCAGGAAAAACAACTATTTACAAGATTTGTAACAATATTTATATACTCATTACTCAAGTCTATTTTATTTAAACTATTGCAGGGGTGGGATACGATGGATACAATTTCGGAGCAGATATAATTCTGTTTTGGAGCGGAAAAATAATTATTTTCTTGTTCTAGTGCATTTTTCAAATGCAATTTAAAACTTTCTGACAGAACAATATCCTCGATGGATCAGTCGTATGGATCGCATTTCTTGGCCACCTAGATCACCTGACCTGAAGGCAGTGAACTTCTTTGCTTGGGGTTTCTTGAAACAAGTAGTTAACTGCACATAAGTATACAGTTTGGAAGAGATACGCGTTCGGTTTGATGGAGCAGTAGTAAAACAGAGAAATGAAATTTCATTGAGAGCGACGATAGTTTCCGCTCGTAAAAAGCTAAGGGCATCTATCAGGTAGGAGGGGAGGGGGGGGGGGGCTAATTTTAGCACATCTGGTGAATTTTGGAGATTGCTTACATGATTGCTAAATGTACTCATTGATGTTAAGGTAACTATTTTAATTTTGCATTTTCTTTTGTGAAAAGCACGTGAAAGTACTCTGAACTCTTCTTTTGTTTCTACTTGTTGTTACCTCTTGTTGTGTTTGTTAACTTAATAAAGTGTTTTAATTGTTATTTAGTTATAAAACTTTCGTTTCTTGAACAAAGGAAACACCATACTTAAGTGAAACAGAAAATTTTGAACAGAAAAGTAAATCTCTGCTGGTTTCCCTATTCAATGCTGATTTTCATACTGTTTCAAACTAAAGCCTGAATTTCTGCAGCCCAATATGATTTTCTGTTGTACCATCTAAAAGCTAGTGAAATGGGCCAGTTTTTAGTAGATTTGACCAGTTATAGATCATACGGTTGTTTTTGAAAATATCGATTGAAAACTTGGGTATCATTTTAATTCCGAATGTTTCCGATGTTTCAAAGCTTGTAGCGCGCTGTAAAGTTCAACTATCTTGATGAAAAAGGTGTTATTTTGTGGGATTTAGTGTGTTCTTTCCAAATATGTGTTCATTTTGTGTGTAGGTCTTACAGAAACTTCAGAAATTGGTCTTTTTCTCAGAATTTTGTTTTTTGATTCATTTTTCTTTTATCTGCCATAGCTCGGTTACGATTAAGAATAGGACACGATAATGGGTGGTTCTATGTTCCGCCTGGGCTGTTCTATCACCCCCTTACGGTCAAATTCATGCTGCATATGTGTTAAGTTAATATTAACTTCGTATACATTTCCTTTTTTTTTTTTTTAATTGTAGCTGCGTTTTAAGAAGCTTTTTTTTTATGGACATTTATTTTTCAATAAAATAAGTTTTGTAGTTGTCGCAGCTTTGAACGCGCATGCAAACATTTCTGTTCTTACATTTTAAATAAGTATAGCGAAATTCAAGCTATGACTTAGTATTGTGATTTTTCTGTTACCTTTTTTTTGTTTAACTTTACGGTTAAAAATGTCTAAAAGAACTTTACCACTCACACAGTGTAATTTGTTGACTGACTCACTGTGTTTTTTTAATGATTAAACAATATAATGTAAAGTGTGGTAAGTTCTTTTACCAAGTTTAGTGTATCTAAATCCAAATCCACATATTTTTTCTGAAGTCTTGGTTTTATGTTTATTTCAAACAGTAAAGCAGTTGCTTTACTGTTTACTAAACACAGTGACCGTTTCAAATCTTTATCTCAAACGTTTTCGTACACGTACGTGAAACTTAATTTACGAATAAAAGAATATACTATGAACCGATGCGGAATTGTTTTACAGAGATTCATGTTACAAATATTGACAATTTTAACAGGAATTTTGTCAAATACCTCCCAGCTGACACCGAATTCAGCATCTTGTTTATTTCTCCATCTCTGTTGCATCTTTTTTTTTGTTATTTATAAAACACTTTGCCATTATATCACTCAGTTGTCGTCAATTTATGATATTAGTCTGCATTGAAATTAAAATTGATTAGTCAAAAAAAAAGAAAAAGTAAAAAGTAAAAAGCATATTTGGAACATCGGATTGCAGCTAAGAAAGTATCTGCTTGACTAAACCCAGTACAAATGGTACGAATGAGTTCTCAACTTACTATGTCTACTCTCACTCTCTCATACAGCTTTTGTCGAGTGGTAGTAAAATAGAAATTTAGGCCAAAATCTCAATGACTGAAAAAGAAGTAGAATGAAATGAATATATGACCCATCAAATCTCTTATTAAACATTTATTTTTCTAATCGTTTGATTTTTTTACCATCGGCCATCGGCCGATGGAAGAGGAAAAAAATCGGCCATCGGCCAACATTGAACAATCGGCATCGGCTAAAAAATGCCATCGGTCGAGCCTTAGTTAATAAGTTACCTTGGCAATTGTAGGATGATCTTTAAGTGTAAAACTGTACATAACGCTTGCGCACCGCGCGTCCTCTTCCTGGCAGCCCAATGTTTACGTTCACTTATTTTGCTACTATCAATTGCGGTTTTTTTTCTTCGAGTTAGCTGAACTCCAATTGTAAGAACGTTCTTTTTAGTTTATATTACGTGTAAGCCATTTTTTCCGTCCACGTGAGTAACGTGGACGGAAAAAGTTACGTCTATGTAGTAGTAATAGTACATGAACACAAAAAAATAGTACACAAATATTACACAATAGTAAATGTATATGTAAAAGTTACGTCTATGTAGTTATCACACGTTACTTAGGGCATTTCAAAATGCCCAGATTTGATCACAAGACTGAAGTCCATTGTTTGGAACTCCTGAAATCTTCAAACATAATATTCTACATACGTATTCGGGTGTTATAAGACATAATTATATATACGCCTATAATTTTTATAAACAAATTAAAAGGAACCAGCTTATATAGATGTGTGTTCCCGTGTAAGGAATGATCTTAAATGCTTATGGGGGGAAAAGTTCACTTCCTTCTATATCGATCAACAAATATAATCTCAGGTAAGATATAGTCTGCGCATTTGGCCTAAAGTTTTGAAATTTTTGATTTTTTTGGATTTTTCAAAATTTTTTTTTAAATATTTCAAATGATAAAACTAGTGACGGGTGGTTATTAAATGGAAGAAAAAAGTTTGAAATATACAAAGAATTTTTTAAAACCATTTTAGATTATTTCAATTCGTGCATTGCGATCAAAGTTCATCAAATTTCCCAAAATTTCTGATATTTTCGACATTTTTTAACTCAGTATTTCCTCTCAATATTCACTTGAAGTGTCTTCAAACTTGCTTTTATTCATTTTGTTATTACTTTGAACCCTGCAACCAAGGAGATTAAAGAGGAGGAGCTAAATCTCTGCTATCTAAAAGTGGCAACGAATTCTCACCCGCCGCCAGAGGACGCTAGCTGAAACGCTCCCTATCTCCTACGGGAATCAATGTAAATGATACTGAATCTGTCATCTTTTTAAATGCTGTTATGGGGAAGAAAAACAAATTTTTTCAACTGGATTTTGGTGTAAATCTTCGATTGACATAATAAATTAAATATGATTTTCATCCCACGAAAATAGGTGCCGTATTCTTTGAGAAATAGGTTTAATCGAATGCACTTACCAACTTGCCAAATCTGACAGAATCTGTCATTTTTAAAGACTGCTGTTGGCAAGAATATTTTTTTTAATTGGAATTTTGCTCAAACCATCGATTAACATTATGAACTAAATATATTTAATAAATACATTTAAACTAATAATTATTTTGTCTACTAAATATATTTAATTAATAACAAAATTAAATTCTGCCAAGAAAATGTCACATACAGTCGCATATATGTCAAATTTGGCAAGTAGCTAGATGCCGTCGATTAAATATCTTTCTTAAAAAATACGGCAAAATTTCAGTGGGATCAAAGTCATATTTAGTTCATAATGTTAATCGATGGTTTACACCAAAATCCAGTTGAAAAAAAAAATTTCTTTCCCATAGCAGCATTTAAAAATATGACAGATTCAGTATCATTTACATCGACTCCCGTAGGAGATGGGAGCGTTTCAGCTAGCGTCCTCTGGCGGCGGGTGAGAATTCGTTGCCACTTTCAAACTAGCGCATCCGTAGAACATTTCTCTCCTTCTTTCTACTCCGTGCCTGCAACTCTTCGCTAGCTCATGTGGAACTACCCAGGACTCACCACGAGGAGGTAACCGCACGTGATTATTCCTACACGTGAAACCTTCCTTCCAACCAATGCAAGCACGTATTTACATTTCTTAGATACGTCTTTCACAGTTAAATTGTTCCTTTGTGTCGTAAATTTATCAAATATTTCTGTCAGATATCCTCGTTTTTACTAATTTTTTTCTTTTTCTGTGATTACATGCCAATTTTGAAAAGCTTGTGACCTATTTGACAGCTCTTTCAACTGATTGAGTCTTGAATGGCAGTTTAAAAAGAGCGCATTCAGACATCATATTTAAATTCTCAGCTTCCATAATCTTTGTAAATATTGTATTGTTAAATTACCTGTAAAAGGTAACTTTGTAATTTCCACATCATGGCAAGAAATCATATCGATGTATACTGACTTTCGATTTATGTATGTAATGTATGAAAATAGATTTTTGTCTATTTTTTGGGATCTGAAGCGTTCTCACTTGTTTGCTTGTTTGTTTTCTAGATTGAGCGTTTATAATACGATTTAAAACAAGTTTCTTGATATGCTCTCTCTTATGAACTAACCAGATTATTTCCCGGCGTTGCCCGGGTGCTTATTAATACAACATAGCTCTAAAAAATATTTGAATGAATTCTATCCACATGGGAATATAAAAACTTATTTCATGCTAAAAAGAAATAGTTGAGCCTTAAATGGATAATTCATTGTTGATCGTAATCTTTGTAGGAAAATACTCCTATTTAAATGTGTTACATTTTATCAATTTGTGTGCTTAAAGTCTTATGTCTATTACTCTATCTATTTAAAATTATAAGAAAATGGCCATTTTGTGACAAAAGATTTGAATTTTGGGCTTTTTGGATTTTTTTTTTAATTTCAAAACCCCTGCCTATGTGAATTCTAATGCATCAGGGAACCTCTGGGACAAGTTTGTTGAAAATCCGACGAAAACTGGATTTGTATAAGGAACAGACATACATACATTTGATAACAGCATATTTCTTGGATGAAAATAGATGTACATTGTTTTGAATAGATGTGAATACAATTTTCTGCTTTTCCCGGAGAGATAATCTTTAAAATCTCACACGAATTCATAGCTAAATTAGTAACGTCTGTACTTCATCCTAAAAGAGCAAGGACACTTTTTTTTACCCGCGAAAGTTATGAACTCATTTAAAAATTATAGTCTAAAGATTGTTTGTTGTAGTCAACATCTGACTAGGGAAAGCTTTCTTGGACTTCTGTTTCACATTTTTTTGGATATTTCACATTTTTTTGGATACCTTGCTCATCTCATGAAGTTACTGTTGCTCAGTACTTGAACCATTTTTATTGTCAAAATCAATCTGATCAATGACAAATTCTATAGGTTCATATTGAACTGATTTGAAAGTATAACATGTTTAGCTTCGTCTGATAGGCCCAAAAATCACTTTGATCCACTGGTAGGTCCATCTAGCTTTTGAAAAAAATGCAGCAAATTAAGTTCATTCAAATGTAATTGGCAAATGTTCCATTACAGAGCTCAACCAAGTTTTTCTTCCAGTTTCCGTATTACACCTTTATTTTCCTGTCTTTGTAGTGCATCCATCAAAACGAATGCAAACAACTTCCTACTCAAAGAAACAATTTATTGTTTCTGACTTGTCTAAGAAATGTAAATGTGTGCTCTCATCTGTTGGAAGCAAGGGGAGCGCGAGTGGCACCCAAAGTGCGGCCACTTCCTCGTGGTGAGTCCTGGGTAATTTCAATGAGCAAGCATAGAGTTGAGTAGTTCAAAGAAACAACAAAATGATTAAGAAAATGTTTTGAAAGCACTTTTAGTAAATATTGAATTATAAAATTTCTGCTAATATTGAAAATATCGGAAATTTCTGAAAATTTGATGAACTTTGGGCCTAATGCGCAGATTGAAATTATAATCTGAAATGATTTTTAAAAATTTCTTGTATATTTCAAACCTTTTTCTTCCATTTAATAACCACCCGTCACTAGTTTTATCATTTGGAATATTTTTTTTTAAAAATTTGAAAAATCTGAAAAAAAATCTAAAATTTCAAAACTTTAGGCCAAATGCGCAGACTAAAGATGACGTCGCAAAAGTGAAATATTTTACAGAATTGTTACTTATCCTCATTCACTGTAAATGAAAGGTACCCGTTTACGAAAATCAAAAATTCATTTTTTTCGCTCCACCCTAATGAGTAATATCAAATCTAAAATCCCTTAAGGCCCTATTATAATTTTAACATAATATTGCTGGGGTAACTAAAGAAAAATTCCTCGACAACTAACTTTAAGGAACTGCAAGTTTTGTTCATTGTAACGGGAATTTGTTATTAGGGAATTCATGCAGTGTAATGGAACTTAAATCAGGAGTTACAATTTATTTCATTGAAACAGAATAATTTTATTTCAATTGTTACTGGTTGGAATGGAATATCACTGTATGTTTCAAAAAGTTTTAATAAAAACATGATTCAATATAACTTGAATCTAGTTGACTTATTTTTTGAGCATTACTATGAGTTGTTCTATATTTACATAAACAATGTCTGAAAATATCTAATAAGGGTTGAACCTAGAAATTATCCATATAGAATAGGCAATGTTGTTGACCGGAATTCAATTAAAAAAGATCTGTCAGTAAAATACTTACCAGGAAACAATGTAATTTTTATAAAATACAGATATCACTTTGTTTCTTATTGAACTAGCAGCATTGAAGAGTCTACCTCGAAGATAGAAGTTGTGTCAAGGGACACATGTTCAACAGTCTTAAATAAAACAAAACAAAAAAAAAGTACATTTCCCTTGAACGTGTAAAAAAGAGCAATTTTTAGATTTTTTTTTAATTCCAAAAATTCAGGCATCACATAGGTAAAAGAAAAAAATAAGTCAACTTAGTTTCTTTAAAATTTTTAGACAAAAATAAAAAAGCACCTTTAGGGCCAACAGCAAAAATTTCAAGTTCCATGTGAGTAGAGGGTGTAACTATAAGACCAGATTAGTTGCAAAAACATTATGATTAATAAATGTGTCATTTTAATATGTAACAGCAGATAGTCACAAAATTAACAAAAACAATGCATGCTATAGAAAGAAAACTTGCTAAATAAAAAATCTTGTAATGTTTGCAGCTAGTTTTCATATCTTTTTACAAGTTTTCGACAAATGGCATTAGTGTTCTCTTCTTATATCTGAGTAGGATGCAATTTTTCTCTTTTTTAGTTCAGATTGTACGAATCTTCATAAAAATAGTCATAAACAAAGCACCATCGCTGGAATACTTTACGAGCTGTTATCGAGATATAAGTTCTTAAAATCTTACAAATCTGAAGAAAAGTGCTTAATTCAAGATTTCAGAGAAATCGATTATGTACTTGCATAAGCAGAGCATCTATTTACAAATCACATGAAACATGCCTACTATTTCTCACTGAAACTTCCAACTTAGGCAACTTTTCTTAAAAAATTCAAGACTTAAGACCTATTTCTTCGAGACTTTAAGACCTTTTCGAGACTTTAAGACCGATATAGGAAGAGAAATCATGATAAAAATTAACATTTTTGCATGTAGGTATTCGGTAAGAGCATTAAAAAAAAATAATATTTCACCCTTATATGATTGAATAAAAATACATTACTATTTGACGTTGTCAGACTTTATTCTACATACATGAATGAATTTTAAAGCAAAAATTTAAAATTATACAAGTCGAGAGTGTAAAAGGGCCATTCCACAAAAAAGCCACCATCAGGTAACACATATATTTCATTAAAAAGTAGTAGCTTTAAAGGCAATAAACAAAGCTTTTTGCGAGATAAATCATACACCGGTTTGAGCTTTCTTAATCAACAAAATTTCATTCATTACCCTAAAAAATCACTACTTTTTAACCCTTCACTGCACGATTTTTTATATTTTCATGAAAAAAATCATTTGTTACCTTTTAAATAGCCCTGAGTTCAGAAAAAATGAAGAAAAAAATTAATCTTAAAAATGTGCACCAAAAATGATGTTTTAATTGTTTGTTCTATATATGGCACAAAGCACATAGCACATGCTTTGTATACCGATAAGTGTAATAATCTACAATGTGTTTTGTGCCATAAGTGGTATAAATAAATTTTTCACTAAGTGTATTTAAACATTTTTAGAACAAAGGAAATAATGACTAAGCACACTTCTAACGGAAATACAGACACTCTTTCTTTCAAAAGCAAGAACTGTAATACCTACCCTAGTACAACTAACTAGTGCATAAAAATCACACTAAACTGTTATAGCAATGTTCCAGAAGGGGCACAAAGCTCAGTTTAACTGCATTTAAAAATCATAGGAATATATGAGGGTTTATTTGGTTTGTGCCAGATCTGGCACACCGTGCAGTGAAGAGTTAAGAAAATACACGAGCGTCATAGGCGGGACAAGATGGCAGCGTTTCCGTAGAATGGCTCATAACAGCATTAGTAAAACATAGTCAAATTACAAATGGAATCTTTTAATTGTATAAACTGAAGATATGATATATTTTTTCATGCTCTTGATAACAATTTTTGCTTGATAAATTACATTAACTATTCTAGAGTTCAATTTTGGATATTTAATATGAATTGCAATACGGATACTATTTAACATTATTGCTTAGCAATCATTGAAAATAAAATACAGTTAAAATCAAATATACTGATATTTGGTAAGTGCAGTAGAATTTCATTCTAATAAGCTGCAATTTGGATGTAGTATTACTTAATAATCAGACTTTTTACATTATCCTCTTAGGAATGGACAACAGTTAATTTCCCTTTACATACTTACTGTAAAATCCTGAAAATAACCCCCCCTATTTTCAAAACGAAACTGATAAATTTCAGGTAGGGGGGTTATAATCGAGATTTTTTATACAGTATATTCAGGATAAGAGAAATTTCATTTTTTTCCAAAAAAGGGGAGGGGGGTTATAATCGATGGGGGGGGGGGTTACTTTCGGGATTTTACGGTATATGTTTTTCAAGTATTGAATTAGCAGACATGGAATAACCTAAGCACATTTCCCATACGTGCGATTAAACATTTGATACGTAAATAAATCAATTAAAATTTTATGTTTGAGATAAAAATATTTCTAATACACAACACATGAACATTTTAAAGTCTATGAGTGATTCTTATAATAGAGGAAAAGGATTGTTGATAGCAATGAACTCATCTTTGGTATGACATTGCACAAGAATAATAACATTTCAATGCAAAAAACTATGAATATGTAATTTTGGAAAACACTCGAAAATTCTTTTAAAATATTTATACCAATCACTTATCAATATTACTAACCAAAATTAAAATCGAACAGAACTATTTAATGCTTAATGCATGAGTCAAATATGTCAAAGTAGTAAAACAATCAGAACAAGGAACATTTCAAATGCAGTTACTTCAAAATGACCAATGCATCTGTAATAATCAAATCTACATCTTCCGTAGAGGATAAGCTATACAGATGCCCCAAGATATCAAAAATTATGTTGCATTACATTCATTCAGGGTGTCTTTGAGCAGTGTAGATAATTTTGCGTCACTTCTATTTTTTTTTCTAAGTCAAATTAACTTAAACTCATAAAGTCTCAGTGATGTATATTTCTGGCAAGGTCATAGAATACGATTTCTGCTCATTATACTTTTAATATACTATACAAAGAACATAAGCTTGGGAGCAAACTTATCTGGATCGGCTCAAAGATAATCTCAATGACTGTACACATATTTAATGAAGCTCAGAAATTAAGAATTTGGCTAAGCAAAGAATGACAAGTCAGTTGTAAATTAACAGGAAAGTAAAACCAAAAATAAATTCCGCAAAAAAAAAAAAAAAAAAAAAACATTTTAGCTTTGGCTTTGAAAAAGTTACATTAATTCATATTTTGATTTAAAAAAAAGTCATATTTCACTATTATATACCTGGAAAAAAACTAATTTAGCCTAAGTAACTGAATTAAAATCTCCAATATAAAAACATGAGTTAGAAAACGTAATGATTTTCCTATGAAATATGAAGGGTGTATTTGATTAATATACTAACATTGCTAGTTACAGTGTAATTCAAAATTCAATGAAAATTAGTTTTATTTGTGTTCTAACCAGTAAGCATATGAATAATTTTAAACATGAATTTGTAGATGAAAGATTTGCACAGCATACAAGTTGATTGGTTTAAAGCTATCAGAAGTATGTTGTTCTCTAAAAATTACTGCATGTAAAAAATTAAGAGAATGTTACTTTCAATAGGTGGCAGTAGAAAATTGCAAACTAGGTAAATAATGTGTATGTTTAACAATGTATGTAACTAATGATTTTAATTTAAGATTACAAATGCCTGGTCATGCATTTTGCTTTTTTACTACCATGAAAAAGTATGGAGTTGTCAATTTTTCTTTTAAACATTGTTACTACAGTCGACGCTCGATATAACGACCGTCTCCGTCCTACAGAAAACGGTCTTTATAACGAGTGGTCGCTGTAAGAGGTAGAACATAGAGTATATTGGGATACAGTTGGGGGTTTTCTCACCGGTCGTTATATTAGGATGGTCTTTATAACGAGTGGTTGTTATAACGAGCGTCGACTGTATACTGAGAAAATAACTCCACCTAGCTATTTGCTAGCAAAAAACTCATCAATCACAAGTTTCCACAATTTGAATCGCACTCATGTAAAAACTAGGTCTACTTAAAAGGAACATTTTTATTCCGGCACATTTGAACTGCTAAAACACAGTTGTTTCTAACATCAGTAAAATTCCTTTTTCATTTTCTTTCTGTGTGGCAAAAGTTGAAGTCTTTATATACTTTTAAGATAATAACTTCATTCAAAATGATTTTAATTAACTGACTATATGACTGCAATTACACTTTTGGGAACTTTGTTGTAGATATGTTCTGATGAAGCATTCGAAAGTGTTGAATTGGAATTTCAATTGAAATATTTAGCAGTTATTCTAATGCTAGAAACAAAACTTGCATAAAGTAAACTTGAAGTACTGAGCATTAAAAGAAATGGTTCCTTATTATCTTAAAGTATTCATCTTTATCACTACTGAAAAAAGGGTCTTCTCGGTAAAATACTTTGTTCCTTCCAAAGAAGAAATATTAATGTAAACAAGAGAATCGACAATTTGGACAAAGGTAGGTCAAAACATAAAAAAGTAGTTGTTTCCCTCAGAGACCCCTTTCTTCAAATCCCAATGTCACTGATGACACCGAATCCCTCTGTTGCTAAATGAGTCTGAAAAAACCCTCAAATAGAAGGGCTATCTAATTGCCTGGAACTGAGAGGCTATGTATTGTCAGCGCAAAGTGCTGGGTGAAAAAATGGTCCCTAAATAAAAATGATCATTCAAACATACATTAGTAACAATTAGCAATACTTGATAAATGACCAAAAAACATTAATTTGGAATGACGGTAGAGATTTACACATGTTATATTTATTCCATCATTTATTAAATGTTTTGACAGAGTTAGTAAAATTTTTAAAATCGAAAAAAAAAAATAAATAAATAAAATAAAAAAATAAAAATAAAATAAATTAAAGGATTTGTAAGCATAACAATTTAAAAAAAAAATCATTGACATATTATTCACAAACGGTCGGAAAAACTATTTCTCTATTTGTATCATGTGCTGCCAAATTTTATGATTTCAACCAATTTATAAAAAAATATTGCACTTAAACTATAAAATAGGTAAATGTTAAAATTTTACGTACATATGTTTCAGTGGGGGAGAATGAAAACCAGATGGTTAAGCATACTCATGCACATGTTAGGGGTCACATTTCTTAAATTCATAACTCTTCTACAAATATTCAATTTGGCTGATTTTCTACTTAAAATGAGTATAATTTCAATATGAAAAAAGTATTGCAAGCAATGTATAGTTTTAAATAATTCTCAACATAAATAAATGTTGTTTATTATTCAGTCATTCTATTTATTGTTTTATCAAATACATTACCTAAGATTGTATGGCAATGACTATAAACATTCTTTGTAGTATCATAGTAAATCATAAATCTCAAAACGTGCGGATGGCCAACATTCAAAATTCGCATACAGAGTTAAGTGCTTTACAGCAAATGTTTGGAAGAAATGCTTAATGAAGAAAAAAAACGTTTGGAATATGTAATAACAAAGGATCAAAGAATCTCTTAGTTTCTGCTAAAAGTATAATTATTTATTACAAGAGCTCGAATTAATCCAACACTCCATTGCATGTTGAAATTACTCTTATTAAGTATGCTGCAAAAATGTATAGGGTGAGTTCTGGTAAGTGCGTCCACGGGGTAAGTGCGTCCACTGGGAATTATATGAACACTGTCCTGAAATGGCTTCTGCGACACATCGACTGTGTTAGATAACTGTCTAATGATAATTTCAATAGGTAGAATTCAGGCCTGGATTCAATAGACGAAACACAATCAGAGACAACTTAAATGTCTTCAAAAAAACTCTGAAGTAAAGATAGAGAAGGTTTTGTTTCAGTTTCTCTTGTAGTCATACCAAGCAATTGAAGTCAAGAAATACAAGTTGTTTCTTTTGAGTAATAGCTACTAATAACATACATGGGGTATTTTGATCAAATACTCTAACTAAAATTTATTTATATGACAGTACGCACTTTCCCTTTCTTTAAAGTAAGGTGGGGGTAAGTGCGTACCATTATGATGGGGCAAATGCGTACCACTATCATGAGGCATATGCGTACTAATATGCGGAGAAAGTGCGTACCATTATGATGAGGTAAGTGTGTACCATTATGATGAGGTAAGTGTGTACCATTACGTGGAAAATCCGACTCTCGTAATTCACCTTTAATTTTGCTTATAACTCTTTTATAAGCCTATTATAAATCCAACGTCATTTCCATCAAGTATTTATATTTACATTGAATGCGGCATAAGATTTAAATTTTATTCATTACCTCTGAAATATATTGGGTTTTAGATATTAGTAACTTTTCGTTGAAAATAGCGATCATAAGCTGTACTTTATTTAAACCAGAATGACAAATGAAGCAATGAAATTAAGTGCAACACTAAATAAGGAACCAACTGATTCAAAAAACGAAGGTGGAGTAATGAATAAATTATATTTAGGAAAATTAAGAACACCTTGTGAAAAACTATTTCAATGTACAAGAAAAAAAAAAGTACAAGTATCATGATCATTTTTTTTTTTTTTTTTTTAATGTTTTTTTTTACTGCTGCTAATTCTAATAAGAAAAATATTTTAAAACTGTATTTGTTCAAAAAAAAAAAAAAAAGAAAGAAAACGAATAGTTCACTCAGGTCACCTAATGATCTACCATACAAATAGAATTAAAGAAAATCACAGGGGTACGCACTTACAACAAGACTATTGGACGCACATGTCTCATCTTACAGTTAAGAAGGGGTAAGTGTGAACCCTGGCTTATACACAGATTAATGTATTAAATCAAAATAAACTATGTAGACTATAAGTGATTATTACTAAATAAAAACAACTTACATTTGCTCACTTGGTCTTATTAAAAGGACAAAGGATGAATCGCAGACACAACTCTCTCAATCTTCAAATCACAGTTGTTCGCAAGACACGTGGGATATCACTGATTGCGTTTTATCCATGCAAGCAAGTGCTGATCTCTGGTATTAGGAATTATCCCAAGGCAACTACCTAACATATTTAATATGTGTCAGAAGTTTATTCCTGCTCATATTCCCATAATTTAAGGTGGACGCACTTACCCCGCTAGGTAGGGAAAGTGCGTACCTTAGAATAGGTGTCATAAACCAGGTCACAAAACTTATGCTTATGATTTATTTGAAATATTATATGCTTAAAAATCTCAGTAAAGGATCTGGAAAGAAAATTTAAAAAAAATTGTGAGTGTACAAGATTTTTCAACAGAGCAGCATCCTTGAGAACACGAACTTTGAAAAAAAGGGTACGCACTTACCAGAACTCACCCTAATTTTAATAAAATGTAATGAGTGAGTGAATTTGCTGAGTTAAAAACTATAATAATGTTTCCAGTTTATTTTTTCCATGAAAATAAAATGCTTACTTTATCAAACTCGCTATGTAGTTAAAAAAAAAAAAAAAGAGAGCATTAGCAAAAACCAGCACTTTTACGAAAAAGTTATGTTTTTATGAGTCCCCCTCCTGGTTTTGACCTATTAATATCTAAGTAATCAATATTCTGCTTTAACACAGTAAAATAATAATAAAATTACAAAAAATGTTCATGGATGCTAGAGTGAAATTGAAATGAGTAAAAAGTGAAGTTTACCAGAAACTTTCAACTACAAAAAATATGCAGAATAAATACTATAATTTTTACTATAAACATATGCATAGACTTTATATACACAAACAATTTTAAGACTAAACTTTCAAAAAAAAAAAATACATTAACAAGAAAATCATGTCTCAACAATAAATTCTTTTCATAACAAGATATATTGCATCATGTTTTCAGAAACAGAAGCATGGGAAAGTAAATTTTCTGCAGAGTAAAACTGAATTTTCAATATTTTGAAGGTTGTGTATTTCAAAATTATTATTTTAACAAAACAAAACAATTAGACTATTGTATCAAGATGAAAACCAACAAATAAATATAGAATTACTTTAATCGGATAAATTTTCAACCATAACAGGAGAATCATAAGAAGTATCACTATTGTCTGAAGAAATATTTTTAACAGGAGACTCAGAAGCTGGAGGACATACTGATGAAGAATCAATCATTACTGCAGAATCTTCGCCTAAAAGGGTACACAATTCTTTAAGTCTTCTTTCCATTTGAGGAACACCTGTTAAAGAAGCTTCTAATTTTTCTTTCTCATCTCGTAAAGAAAGTCTCGTATTAGTATCGAGAGGTTCAAGGCTCCAACCACCCTCACCGTCGAATTGCAGAAGATGAGTATGAAATTTCCTACGTAAGAAAAAAAAGGAGCTTAATCCAAGCACGGACGCCATTTGCAAAAAATATTAAATTAAGCTTTGATTATCTGTCAGTAATACAACACGAAAAAAGTATCTACACAAATACGACTTTAGTGAGCAATATTTATGGCATCCAATTTTTCAAAATTTTCAACTTTTCCCAATAGGTGCATTTGGTATTTCTTAGAAAGACAATGCATGTATTACTAAAACTTCAAATAATGACAAAATATCTTCTTTGAATTTAGAGATATTCAAGGTTAAATTTGTAAATTTGATAAAAATTACTATGAAACATTTTGTTTCAGAGCTGAAAAATGTTTATTCATGAGACAATTGATAAATTGACACTTTAATTAAATGCATCAAGGAAAATAAAAAATAAATACAGTAACAATGGTAAAGTACAGAAACTTGTTTTAAATAATCATCAAATTTATCTAGTGAGCTTCATTTAAACTAATCTAATAAAGCATCCATTGTTAAAAAAAATCAAGAATCTAAAATATTAGAAATAATGCAATGTCCTTAGTCTATCCTTCCAACCACATGTTTATTACTTTGCACTAGATGGCAATGGCATATTAAGATATTTCCCCTGATAAGACAAAAAACTGGTTACCTGCCTTGAAAGTTTAAAAAATTAAGATTTATCTCAAGACTTTCAGGTGATTAAGTATCAGTTCACTATTTTTAGGTAGTGAAAAAAAAAAAAGAAAAAAACTGTTAAGGTTTGTCTCATGTTCCTCTGTTATTTCTAAGCAGGTGATATAAATTAATAATTACTAAGCCATAGAAAATGCCTGGTTAAATATATTGAATAACATTTTCACATTCGAAATTAATAGAACGGAGAATAAGAAATTCTAATTTCAGAGACCACCCACAAAACATTTTAGCGCTTGTCAAAATTTGAGCACGATAAATGATATTCACTTTGGAAGTAGAGGATCTAATAGAAGAAATGTCGTGAGTGGAGGATTTGTGTAGTAGAGAGGGAGGGCTGGTGGAAGTGGGCTTAAAGCCTTTGATCAGTGGTTCAAGCAAAACTTTCAGCATAATTTTGAACAATGATACTGAAGGTAGATACTCGTTTCGTTCAGAATTTCAAGCTCTACAAGCCATCTCTACAAATGTGTAGGCACTGTAAGAGCTATTTTTGAGACATTGTTATCTAAATTGAGGAGCATGATTTTTGACACAAATCAGCATGCAGTGGCTAAAGCTCACTTTGCAGGAGGGGGAAACTCAATATGTAAACTCCAGGTCTATTCTAAATAGATTAAAACAATTTTCAGTTTTAAACCAATTACATCTGAACATGTTTGTTTTTCTTTTAAATTCCCCATCTACTAACTTAACCCCTTAACGCTCGCATAATTTTGAAGAAAATGGTCATAAAAGTGCCTATTTTTTTATTCAAGAAAATTATATAAAACTCTAAAATAAAACGCTAAAATATAACTCTAATAATATTTTTCTCTAAAAACGTTGCAAATAGTGCAGCTATCTGGTGTACATATTGAGGAATAAAACATGATTCCGGGCATAAGAAATATATTGTTTTATTATTTTTTGCGCATTATTTTTGAACACTTCAGCCCGGAAATATCACGGGCGCGAGAAATAGAGGACGAAACTTCACCCCGTCATTTTTACGGGAGCGAGAAGGAAGGGGTTAACTAAGCTATTTAGCAAAAAAATTCCTCAAAACATAAAGCACCTCGCATTACAGGGAACCTCGAACAGTCACAATTCTATTGTATTATGTCACACATGAATTGAAATTTATTAAATTGTCTGTGCAAAGAACATGATACTTATGGAAGTAAAAGGACATATGTTTTTGCCAGAATATGGTATTCATTACAGTGCAGATGTAAGCCATGCAGTGAATTACTAGTAACATTTTTTTTTTCAGCAGTTTAGATTAGTCTACAATGTCCGTATTTTGCACATTTTCAATATTCTAACTTTAAGCAGCATTTTCAGTAGCTGCAGAAAATAGGGGTTTTTAAAATACAATACCTTTTTACACAAAAATTGAACGATTGTCTGTGATCATAAGCATTAAAATAAAAAAAAAGTCTAGGGAAAATTTTAAGTTTGTAAAATAGTTCACTTTAATGCTTTGGTTTTTTTAATTATTATAAAGAGATAATTACTTTTCTATTTTTATTAAAACTAGAAAAGTAATTAGCTCTATTTATAAAAAAATGAAAAAAAACTATGAATGATGGCAATTATGACTTATTTAAGTCTTTTATTAGATTTGATGGAAAAAAAACCGTCATTTGCTTTGAGTAGAAGCTTCTTGTTTTTACACCTTTCAAAAATAGACTTCAAATTGGAGATAAATTTAATATACACATCTCCATTTTTAAAAATAAACACAAGAACTTGTGTATTCATATAACTTGCCTTGGTGATATCCCTCACAATTTTTTTGAAAAAAAGATGCTTCGAAACAAATTTACTACTAAAAATATTTTAAATATATGGACTGCTGAAGGATTATATGAGCTACAATATTACAATTATTATCATAAGTGTGACATTAGTACTAACCAGGGTTGCCAGACGTCCCGGATTTCAAGGGACAGTCCCGTTTTTTGAAATATTGTCCCGCATCCCGGGGAACCTTGATACGGGACGGCTAAAGTCCCGTATTCTGGCTTGAAGCAGCATTTTACAAAACAAAACATTATCTTCAGAAAAAAATGAAGTAAAACAAAAAATGTGAAACAGAGTGATACAAAAATTGATTGAATTATAATATTTTCCTGTTCTGAAGTAATGTTAGTGATCTATTCATTTAGAGTACCCCCTGGTTTTGGAGATTAATGTATTTACATATAAGTGGGCGTGGCTTTTGCTTTTTTTTGGTATAATTTACATTGAAATTTGGTATAATTTACCCCCCCCCCCCACCCCAACCGGCAAAATTTGAAATGACGGGCCTGCGTCAGGAAAAAATAGGGTTAACAACAGGGAAATACGAATGTTCGCAATAATTAGTGGAAAACCTTTCCCCACCAATATTCATGACGAAAAATAACTATGCAATGGTAAACAATGAAGTTTTTACTCACATGATCATTGTGTATTTTTTTCTTCATTTATATTTGTGAGAAACGTTTGATATCAAACTCACGGTTGCGAAAATTCAACCATTTCTTCATCTCATCATTCTTCATCTCTCAATCCCCCCCCCCCCACCCCCAGAGCCTGTCCCGTATATACAGTTCTTAAATCTGGCAACCCTCGTACTAACATTGCATTTAGTTGTGAAGATACTAAGTTTTTAAGAATAAGATTTCTAAAATTATAAATTGCCCTTGAAGACAGGATATATATTTAGTTATTTGAATAAATCAGAATTATTCACCCTATTTGGGAAATAGATACATACCCAATTTCTCATAAGGATATATGAAATATAATACACATTTTGAAGCGAAACTAACTTAAATAAAAAACTTAAATGCGCAAGGAATTTAAGATTTCTTGCTTGCTAATTATGAATTTTCTTTTTTGATAAAGGATGCTATGTAATTTTCAATACTTAAAATAATTACACAACAGTTTCTTAAGTTTTGAGAGTTTTAGAATAGGTCAATACTGCTGTGTAATAGCTAAAACACAATTATAGTTTTCTTGTTGGGATTTCTGTTTCCACAGAAGAGGCTAAAATTATCTGTGCTCTCCTTAGCTACAACACAGATTAAACACAATTTTTTCCTTGTTTAATATTTAACAACTTGCAACATGAACAGCTTAAGTTATGAATAAGATACAAAATTGAATCGGTGAGAGCAAAAACAACATCAGTCCCAAAAATTCGTTTTTTATGGAAACGAGCTGTGGGAGGCAAGATGCATGTTGATATCAAAAATCATGTCAGTCAAGTTACTAATTTGAAAGACACAAAATTGAATCGGTGAGAGCAAAAACAACATCAGTCACAAAAATTCGTTTTTTATGGAAACGAGCTGTGGGAGGCAAGATGCATGTTGATATCAAAAATCATGTCAGTCAAGTTACTAATTTGAAAGATACAAAATTGAATCGGTGAGAGCAAAAACAACATCAGTCACAAAAATTCGTTTTTTATGGAAACGAGCTGTGGGAGGCAAGATGCATGTTGATATCAAAAATCATGTCAGTCAAGTTACTAATTTGAAAGATACAAAATTGAATCGGTGAGAGCAAAAACAACATCAGTCACAAAAATTCGTTTTTTATGGAAACGAGCTGTGGGAGGCAAGATGCATGTTGATATCAAAAATCATGTCAGTCAAGTTACTAATTTGAAAGATACAAAATTGAATCGGTGAGAGCAAAAACAACATCAGTCACAAAAATTCGTTTTTTATGGAAACGAGCTGTGGGAGGCAAGATGCATGTTGATATAAAAAATCATGTCAGTCAAGTTACTCATTTGAAAGATACAAAATTGAATCGGTGAGAGCAAAAACAACATCAGTCACAAAAATTCGTTTTTTATGGAAACGAGCTGTGGGAGGCAAGATGCATGTTGATATCAAAAATCATGTCAGTCAAGTTACTCATTTGAAAGATACGGGGCCTGTTATTTGAATGATGACTGCAGAAACAATGCTAGAATTAAGACGTTTTTTCTCCCTCCTGAACATTTTGAAGTTCTTGACTGACGTTGTTTTTGCACTTACAGATACAATTATGAGTACAAAAAAAGTTTTTAAATGCTTAACTTGATCTGTTTGATTCCGAGATAAAGTTTGATTCCGAAAAATTGAAAGATACATTTAGCTTTTGAACATTCCTCCACCTAAGCATTTTGTCGAAAGCCTACAATTTTCAACAGTTTGTCTAAAAGTCCATAATTTCAAACATTTTTTTACAGTCATTTTTTTTAAAGCTGAACAAAGTCAACGTGAGCTTGATAGTTGACACCTTCAATTTCCCTGAAACTTTCAGAATGTTTTAGTAGTATTGTCACAAGAAAAGGAGAAACTACTTTTTACTCAAATTTAACTTGTTGGCCCTTGAGTAGAGGTCAAAGTTCAAGGTCGTGAACATATGATACTAAATATATGATCGTTTTGCTCCAAAAGTAATGAGTGACCCATGCCATTTTTTTTACATAGATACTACTTGGCACTAGGTACATGCTAGCATAAATAATTTGGTGGCTCACTCTTTGCTTTGGGAGCAAAGATACGTTGAAAATGCTATTTCCGTCAATTGTTTTGCCTTTTTTTCTGGTTAGTTGCTGAAGCCAGGAGTGACCCGCAGAGCCAAAGGTTTATCTGAAGTTTAGCCAAAGGTTGATCTGTCATTTTGGAGCTCATTTTTTGAGGGATCTTAGATCTTTAAAATTTGGATCATGGAAGCTGAAAAAATAGTGTTTCCAACCCAAGTTTTAAAATTATGACACATAAAGTATAATTACAGCGTTTTTACGAAGATACTGACTCATGGTGTATATAGCGACTGACTCATGGCTAAATAGACCAATAATTTACTGATTTTTTGGTTTCAAATTATCAACTTTGAGACCGTGTAATTAAAAAAGTGGATTAGATGCTTTGTGTTTCTAACCCGGACCTTAAATTACACTGCATGGCCTACAACAATAAATGTGTCTTAAACTTTTTTAAAAGTGGCTAAAAGAGTTATTGTCATGGAAACTTGACCTTTTTTTTTGCAAATCATCAATTTTGAGACCGTTTACCTACTAAAGCAAGAGTATTACCATATTATTTTCTGCTTTTCTGAGTACTATACTATGGTGAGTAATTCATCCTATACTTATTTCTGTGGCTCACTCCCGGCTTTAGAAACTATCCGGACAAAAACAAGGCCGAAAAATTAACGGAATTTGCATTTTCAACGAACCTTTGCCTTCAAAGCCAAGAGTGAGCCTCCAAATTATTTATGCTAGCATGTATCTAGTATCAAGTATTATCCATCTTTAAAAAAATGGCATTGGTTACTCATTGCTTTTGGAACAAAACGATCATATATTTAGTATGATATTGTCAGGATCTTAAACTTTGACCTCCACTCAGGGACAAACAAATCCGAATTAAAAAAAAAGAAACTTCACTTTTTTTCTTATTAAAATACTGCAAACACAACCTGTAATTTTTGAGAGAATTATATTCATCAACTATCAAAAGGTCCGACTTGAAAAAAAAAGTATCTTAAAGCAGAGGCTTCAAAGTAAATATTAATCTTAACACTTGGCTTACAATCTTTTCATGAAATATACAAGCAATTTTCATACTTTATTAAAGTCAAAAGTTATATTCAGATTAAAAATTATTTGTAAAACTGTAGACAGACCACTGCTTCAGAAAATATAGCTTCCCAACTTTTAGCTTTTTAAAAATATAGAAATATTAATTTCCTAACTAATTTAGAAAAAGTTCAAAGATTGGGTGATGTAATATTTTTTTTTATTTTTGAAAATAATTATAAGAACAAAACCTAACCACAGAGTAATATAAAAAAGTTAATAAGAACAAAGAGTTAATAAGAACAAAAACTAACCACAAGGAAGGTCGATGAGTAATGGTTAAAAGAGAGATCCCCCTATCCTTAGCTGCTTGATAGATTTGGCTTTCCACATCAATTGACACTGCACTTGTGCATTCATCCAGCAAAGCAAATTGAGGCCTATAAAAGAGGATTGTTTATATAAATAAAAAGCAATTAGATAAAATCCAATACTTTAGTTCGTAATTAGTGATTGCAATGCAGGACCAAAAATACAGCACCAGTACTTTGTATTTTTTAAAATGTGATACCAGAAGACTGGTACTTGAAATTTCTCAAAAAAGGGTAAAAAACATCTTGCTTTATTGCCTTACTTCATAATTAGTGTAAAAAGTACTTTAATTATGAACATTTATCGTAAACAAAAATAAAATAAAAGACAAGCAGTTATAATGATAAATCAATAATAGTAAGAAAGTTACTAAGGCTGGAACTTATTTTAGTGCACAAATTTATTACAGTTGAAAATACACTTTGTGAATTTGTGTTGGTGGTGCTGTTAATGATGCGTAATACATCTCCTCTAATTACTTCAAAGTCATTTAACCTACATCTTCAAATAGTTAGATCTCTTGAGTGCTGGTTTTGAATATATATATATATATATATATATATATATATATATATATATATATATATTTTTTTTTTTTTTTTTTGTTGCTTGTTAGTTTCCAAGGGCGTAGCTAGGGGGGTGCAGCTGCACCTCCCTAGATCAGAGCCAATGGGAGGTCACTGTGACCTCCCATTTTATTATTTTTTTTTGACAAACGATTTTGTCCCCTTTCATGCTTTTCATTGCAACATGCTGGTCACCAGCATGTTACTACAAAACTACTGTTTTGTTCTTTTGGAAAGATTTTATACCATCTATTGGTTTAAGGTGTGCATGACTGAATAAAGTATAGTTTCTTTGAGTTCATAATTTCTTCCTTTTTTTGTGCAAATAGAATTTCAATCACTTTTTTCTCTTTCTTTCTTGCTTTTTTCTTTCTATTTTTATTGAAAAATTTGGCTTTTATGCTAATTTTTGGGAACTTTATATAAACTGGTTATTATATCTAGTATTGATGACTTTTTAGAAAATGATAACAGTGTTAGTAAGCTTGTCTGTTTTTGAGGAGAAAATTTTTAATTTCCCGAATGAAACTCAGAACTTTACTGAATGATTAAAAAATAAATAAATGAAATACAAGAATACATACTTATCTATGTCTACCAAAAGAGACGTGAGGCATCACAAAAATAAATAAATTAATTAATTAAAGAAAAAAAAAATAAAAAAATAATAAAATAAAGAAGTTCAGCCTTGCAATACTGTCTCACTGTTTTCAAATTTCATCAGCCAATTTGTATCGGATAAGAACTTTTTGGGAGGTCACAGTGACCTCCTATTGGGGTGCCACTGCTTGCACCCCCCTAACGCGAGTCCTGGCTACGCCCTTGTTAGTTTCTTGTATTGAGCATACTAATTTTGTTTAGTTTTAGCTAGTTGCAGTTTTCCTTTGAGAGACAATCGTTTTCCAATATTAACCCCTTGTCTGAGGCAAATGTACAATGCATACTTGGCGCTAACTGAAAACTAACGACGGCTATGTACCAGGGGCGGATACAAGGGACTCTCCTCCTGCAGTTTTTCGACTTTAAAGTTCAAAAAATGCAATTTCAGATGATGTCATGGGGAGTGGTTGGGATTCGGGGCTCTGCTATGGAATTTTTGAAATTAAAGCGAAACATTTGCAACAAACATGAAAACCAGGAAATGTGGTAAAAAAAGGAGGCAAGTAGAAAAAAAAAAAATCGCCCCTCCCCCCTGGAACATTTCTGAATCCGCCCTTGCTATGTACACTAGGGTGGGGCGAAAAATAAAAAGTTTTTCAGATCAACTTCTAATAGTTGCCAAAAGTTGTCTTTGGTGATAGTTAGCTTTTGTGCAAAATTTGAGAAAAATCGGTTAATATCTTCAGGGGGCGCTGCGATCGCAAAGTTTTATCATAGCTTTTATCGGGATTTTATGGTTAAAATATGAAAAACAATGCCATTAGTTAATCTCATTGCATTTTTTTACTCGTAAGATATATTCATGCATTCAAAGCATATGAAATAACTGATAAAAAATTATTTTATATGATATATTTATATTTCAAACATTTAAAAAGAAACAAAAACGTGAAAAAAGTGATTTTTTCTAAATATAAATATATCATATTAAAATAATGTTTGTGAGTCATTTCATATGCTTTTAATGCATGAAAACATCTTTTGAGTAAAAAAACGCAAAGAGACTAGCTAAAGGCATTCTTTTTGATATTTTAACCATAAAATCCATACTAAAGCTATGGTAAAACTTTGCGATCGCAGCGCCCCCTGAAGATATGAACCGATTTTTCTCAAATTTTGCACAAAAGCTAACTATCACCAAAGACAACTTTTGGCAACTATTAGAAGTTGATCTGAAAAACTTTTTATTTTTCGCCCCACCCTAATGTACACCCCACTACCTTTAGTGTCCCTTTCTCACTATTCATTAAACAAAATCATATTGCTGGACGAGCAATAGTTTTCTCCTGCCCTGTCGGGGAGATACTAGGCTTTCTTGCACCAGGAATCACATGTCGACTTTGAAAAAAAATAGCTTACTGGAAATATTCACTTTAAGATGGAAAGGCTGGTACTAATTATATATGGGGGATTTTTTTCCTTCTATTTTCAATGTTAAGAGTAGGTGCTTGTTTTTTTAGGTGACATTTTATACTATGTGACTGTTTTTGAAGTTTGCTTACTTAAGATTTCGAACAGAAATGGATGGCAAAAATAGTAGGGCTTAGGAATATTTTCCAAATGAAGATGAAAAGGTATGGAGCCATATAATCCATTTAAATTGCATAAATAAACATATAATGATTATAGCTGAGTAATGTAGAGTCCGACAGTCAATTTGTTAATATTTGTTTTGTATCTGAGTACCTCCCGGAATTGTCTTAGCTTTTCTGCAAAAGCTTTAATGCAGTAAGCAGGGTTGCCACAGGAAAAATTCATTAAAAAAGTAGCAAAAGTAGCCAAAAAAGTATAAAAAAGTTGCAAAAAAGTAGTCCCAAATGAAAAAAATTGCAAAAAAAAGTAGCCCTCAAAATTGAAAAAGTTTCAAAAAAAAAAAAAAAAAAACAGTTTCATGATCAGATAAATGAAGTAAGAAATAAATAGTACAGCTAAAAATTTAACATTTGCAACAAGTCCTCATCTGTTCTGCTGAGGAATTTATACTGAATGTACAATTACAATTTTTTTTCGCCAAAACCTATCAAATAGGGAGTGCCCCCCCCCCCCCACGACTACAGAAAATTCTATTCAACTATTTTGATGAGAATACAATGAAAAATCAATATAAATAAAGCAAATTATAAATAAAATACTGCCAGAAAGCTGTTACGAGGATGCAGTAAAGCAACATTATTAGTGTAAAAAATTAAGTGGTCTTTTATTGCAAGAACTAGTTAAACATTAGCTAGAACCTTGAAAGTACAGCAGTACTTTTGCCAGAAACTTGATACTAATTTGATTTTTTCCTCTGATTTCTTGACTACCCTTTTCAGTTCAGCTTTTTCTCTTTTTTTCTTTTTGCTCACTTTCTTTCGTTTTAACATTTTTTAATTTTCTTCCCTAACCTTAGCTACTTTTTTTTATTTCACTCTGTCGTCAAACTGATATCAGCACTTTATGAACTAATATGATTCGCAATCTGGACGACTATAATGTAATGCTTCACCCATGGCCGTAACCAGAACTTAGTTTCCGGGGAGGGTTTTACCAAACCTATTTCCAGTGAAACCTATAAAGTCAATAAATTTGATTTCATGTTCTATATTCTGTTGATTTTTGTTACAGAAGAGATTAAAAGGGTATTTAGATGAAAATTGAAAAAAAAAAAAGACTCATATTTTCAATGAAGAAAAAAAAATCCTGACTTACTCATATACGCGCATTCGAAGGAGTACTTTTAAAATTTCTATTTCACAGCACTTAAAAATAGAGTTTAGTACTTACAAATTTGAAGAATTTTGGAGTTCTTTTAGTGGTATTAAAAATTTGCAGGGAAAGGTGTACTGTTAAGGTATGTTTGCAATAACTACAATAAAAATAATTAATTATTGCAGAAAAAACACTTAATTTGTACAATTATTCAATAATGATAATTTTATTTTTTAATTGCAGTTTTAAAGTAAATACGAAAATAAAAACAGAACAGCAATAACAATTTTTTCAGTGAGAAACTATCAAAAGTTTTTTAATAGTTTTGAAAAATTTTGGAAGGGGTTTGAACACTAAAAACCCACCCCTTCAATACGGCCCTAACTCCACATATTGATTCTGCAACATGAGATGGTGTGAGGGAGGGCTTGAGCTGAAACTCTGAAGTGGGGAAATAGAGCTCTTAATCATAATGTTAACTAGTACTTTGTTTCATGCAAAAAATCAGAAATATAATGCTAATATTACAAAACTTGACAGCATTGAAACAAAATCAGAGATTCAGTACTTTTTGTGGCAAGTGAATAATCATGCTTAAAATAATTGCGGATTTTTTTTTTTAATTTTTAAATGAAAGTTTCACTAAAAACGAGAATAAATTTTATGTACTTGTTTTTTTACAAAGCTTTGATGTATACTCAAAAAAAAAAAAAAAAAACTCCCAAAAATTTTGCAAAAGGATTATTATTTCTCACAAGGTAGAAGATCACACGAACTTAAAAATTGCACATAAATGATCTCTTTAAAATAAAGAGAAACTTTAAACAATACACCTCTTATACCCCTGTTTAATTTTTATCACTTTGTATAATTTTCCTCTATTTAATCATAAATTCTAAAAATATTATTCAATGAGTTACTTCAAATTTCACACATTTGAACTGGAAGCTTATGCAAAAACTACCCATTAAAAAATTAATAAAATTAAATAAAAAAGTTGATTAAGGTTTTAAGTGAAAAAATACTTATTGCAAGTAAAAAATTTAACATTTAAAAGCTCATTTGCTAAATATTTAGTACACTTCCCACCAAAAAAGTAATTACAATCGATAAAAGAAGTCAAGGTTGAAAAAAGAAGAACTATGAATGTAATATGTAATATGCTTCAGTTAGTTTATATTAAAATAGCTGTCAAATTCTAAAATAATTGAAATTACAAGATGTGCACAATTATTGAAATCTCCAAGTTTTTAAAAATAAATTTTTACTTAATCAGCTGTTTATTATTAAAATTCAGTTGAAGGAAAGTCTTAAATAAGTCAGTTCCTTCAATCTACTAAACTTTGAGTCGATTTTTCCCCAATATATATCAAATAAATAGATCCACCCCCCTTCCTCAGTAGCTGTGGCTATTAAGCAAATCGCTTTTTACCCCAAAGCTAAAGCAGCGAAGAGGTTATTTCAAAATCTAAGCCCCTCCCTGATTGCTATTTAAAAAAATAGTGGATCTGTCCATAATAAAAGGCAAAGGTATGTTCTTTTTTTTAGGTGACAAAGAAATAAGAATAAAAAATAATGGGTTTCAAATTAATAAATAAAATCAAATAGGGCGAAAAAAAATCACGATTTTCGAATGAAAACTTGCTTTGGAAAAAAAAAGAAGTCTCCAAAAAAGTAGTTCCAGTGAAAATAAGTTGCTTTTTAGCCTGTTTGTGCATAAAAAAAGTCTCCAAAGTCGCCTAGAGCCAAAAAAAGTAGCATTTAAGTAGCCTGTGGCAACCCTGAGTAAGCCATTTGTTTCTTTCCACAGCACACTCAAGGATTAAAAACATAGTCAACAATTTTTTCTTTATCAGGATAGGTTTGCGTTTGCTTTTTACCAACCCTTTAGCAAGAAGAGTATGCAGAATTTAATTAAAATTGATCGTGTTAGTTTCTTATATTTTGCTTTCATTTACTTCAATTTTTTTAAAATAATTATATAAATATCTGAAAATACTTTACAGTTCAGTAGGCCTTTCCCGTATGCAAATTTTTAACATCCTACATACTTGCTGAATATCATCTTGCTAAATGTACAGCTAAATATTTAGACAGGACAGCATACCAATACCAGAGACAACAAATTAGCATTTGTTATGCGGTCGAATCATGTTTATTCAAACATACTTGAAACTAATTTCTACAAGAACGAAACCCATTTCCGATCCCCATCTTCTTGTTTGTTGTCTTTTATTGTTTTTCAGATAAAAAGAACTATGGCTCTAAGATGAATAAAATTTTTTGGTCTCTTGGAGTTCACTTAACAAGTTTTTGAAGCTCAGTAGAGATGAAATAAGTACTTTAAAATCTATGCTAGGGTATTATGGCAATTGATGATTATTGAAATAATTATTCATGGCCCAAATACATTTTTAATTATACTTGAAGTTAACTTATATCAAGGGTCAGGTGAAGTGAAGAAATAAAAACAAGGTGCACATAAAAGCACAAGATTATGATTCATCATGCTACCTATAGTTGAAAATATCATTTTGCATTCTTTGTGATATTTTATTTATTGATATTTTAATAATGTGTACTTCTGAAACTAAATTTTTACATTGATAGATTGATTTTGGTAATGTATCATCGAAAAATAAATTTAAAATAACAGCATTTAAATTGAAAGATTTCATTAAACACTTTATTTTCAGCTAATACCATGGTATTTTATCTCTAATATTAGTATTGCAATTACTATTCTTAAGTAAAGGAAACAAAATAATTAGTACATAAACAAATAAAAATAAACAATGATACGAAGAAATATGAACTAAAGAAAATAATATAACTGCTTTCTGGACTTGTAGGTCATGAATGTCTCAGGCTCCCTCAAAGCACATATGAAATTGAAGGAGAAACAAATCTTTTAAATCCATTTATGCTCTGAAGAAACTTGAGACACGTCCACCGAAATGTCAACCTTGAGACATCCTGGCTTATCCATAGCCTATGTGCTCAGAAATTACTACATAGCATTGACATAAGGTATCTTTTCCTTTTTAGTGAGAAGGAATATAAATTAAAAAAAAAAAACAATCCCTTTTTTTTAATACAGATGCTGATTGTTTTAATGACCACACCTTATAAAGACCATCCCAATATAATGGCCAGTAGTAAAACTCCCAACATTATCCAATATGACATCACATTATTTTTTAAAGCTTTGGTATTAAACAAAATTAAAGTTTGATACATGTTTTTAAAATATTCAAAATTTATATTTGTCTAAAATGCATACACATCACACATAGTTATATTTTTTTATTTATTGCCGAAAGAAATGAAAAATTTTAAGATAGGAAAATGTTTTCAAGGAAACTTCTTGAATAATTAGATGACTCATTTTTTTAATTACTATTTTGCTTATGATTAATTTAACAGCAAATATGCAAGATTGAAAACCACAAATGTGCAGAAATACTCCAGTCACATGTTTAGGCATTACAAGGAATTTTCAATGCAAAACATGAGATCTTATGTATGCAAAGACAACCAAGAAAAGCAAACGGACCAAAAGTGAACAGCTTAATAGGAAAACAAAGCATATTAATCGTACATCAATGCAAAAATTATAAACAAATAAAGAACCAATAAGAATGCAAACATTGAGTAGAAGCTTTCTACCAGCTTCTAAATCAAGTAGAGAAAGAATTCAATCTGCGGAAAGTTAAGCCAAAAAGCTAAAAAAAAAAAAAAACATTTAGTTAAATAACTGTGAACTGCAAGAAAAGAAAAAAGGCAGAAAAACAAAAGGTATTAGAAAATGAAAAAAACAAAACGAAAAATTAAGAGAAGTAGAAAATAGGTACAGTCGACGCTCGGACCGTCTCCGTCCTACAGAAAACGGTCTTTATAACGAGTGGTCGCTATAAGAGGTAGAACATAGAGTATATTGGGATACAGTTGGGGGTTTTCTCACCGGTCGTTATATTAGGATGGTCTTTATAACATGTGGTCGTTATATCGAGCGTCGACTGTATTACAAAACAGAAAAACTAACAAAGAAAAAGCAAGATATATGTATTAATATGCATATATATATATATATATATATATAACTCAAAACAATAAAATGATACCGTAAGTTTTAGATAAAATAAAGCTCCAAGAGAAATTTTTTTACAGAAAAAATAAAAGAGTTACAAATGCAATCCCCCCCCCCCCCACTTTTCAAGCTCTGGAGTATGATAATTTTGAGTTTGATGTCAGAAAGGAAAACTTTAGCAATAGCAAATTAAATTTGGATTTCAACTTGCTGAGAGGTTCAGCAAGAAGCAATGATTTACATGCATGTGTTTCAATGAGTACAATGCCTCAATGAAGTCATTTAATCAAATCAGCAGCTTGGACAGTTGTTGGTTGTTTAGTGTGGGGCCAAAAAAAGTCGAAGCAGCAGAAGCCACTAAATTTTCATAATGTGATTTTCAGGAAGTGGAACTGAATTTAAAAGACTGAAAATGCCAATTGATGCCATAGGCAAGGTCTTAGAAGTGGGTTAATGCCCAATACAGGAAGAACAAAAAGCTAAGTTTTTAAAATTATTAACAAGTAAGTCTATCTGTGTTTGATATATGTGCTACTTTGATCGATGTTTTGGTTTACCTTTTTTTTGCAATTTTGTCAATTTTAAATTTTTTATGAATTTTATAGCAATTTAAAAACGTCCCTAAAAAGGGACACTAGGCACAAAAGGCTGCATTGTCTAACCCTCAGATTTCTTGCTTAAAATCTATAATTTATCTCAAAAGAAGTTGGTAAATGTTTTTAGACTGAAAAATAGATTTTTTAAACTAAAACGATCTAATTAAATTACACTAATTAACACATAAATTTAATTACAATTTTCTTAAATGTTTCATCTATTTTTATTTATTTATTTGGTCTTTTTTTTTTTTTTTTGAAAAACTTAATTCTTTTAAACACTAATTATTTGTTGTATTTAATTACTATTCCATAATGCATTTAGGTGCTTTTTATTGCTCAGTCTGACTGTTGAAGAAGTCCTAACCTGTTTCAGAAGCTTAGAACTTCACCTTGATGAAGAATTTAAGGATTGCATATAGGCTTGGTTAGGGTAAGTGGGCCCCCTTTTTAGAACAGTTCGTTTTTAAAGCTTGTTGGCTTATTTTATCTTGGACATTATTAATAAACACAAGTTCAGCATAATTTTCTAAAAATATGCTTTAAATATTTTTAGCTATGATCTTCTTTACAAAATGACGTGGGGGGGCGCACTTACCTCCAAGGAAGGTGTAAGTGGGCCACCTCCCAGTTATTTATATTTAAAGTGAGCATATCTAAAAAAGGGGCTTGCGGGTCGTACCTGATACAGTATGTAACATTTTAGTAGGAAATGTTTTTATGTAAATGTATCCATTAATGAGATATCTACTTAGATTCAAATGTGTGTGTGACAGAAAATTATAAAGCAGAATACAAAACAATTGCGTCTGTGAAATTCATTAAAAGCCGTTAGGAATATTTTTTGCTTTTACATATAAAGTAGTGTTGAACAAACATAATAGAGTTGATTAAGATCAATTTTGATAAAATAAGAAAAAATATATAGGTTGAAAAAAAAATGGAAACACTTAATGGCAGCGTCTGTTTGAAGTTTGTTGAGGGAGAGCCATTATCATTTCATTCTCAGTTATAATTCTAACATTATTCTTTCCATCAAATGTAGCAGCATTTTTTTCATTTGTATCATATTGTAGTTAGAACTTCATAATACTTTATATTTTTCTTTTATGCAAGTTTCCCAAATACATAGTTACCAGCTTTTGCAGTTTTTGTAGCTAAAGAATCAATTCCTTCTAGGTCTGCTTCATTATCTTTCATCTTATCTTAAAGATTGCTTCATAAGAACTGCTTTTCATTTTGAAATCATTATTATTATGAGGGGCCCACTTACCTTAACTGAGAAAAACCAAGGGTAAGTGGGACACCTCCCCTTAAACACTTATTAATAATACTTTGCATAAAAATTTTTACTACAATGTGTACTTCAAATTAAACTCTACAGAAAAACTTGATGAACATAGAAAAAATAATAAAAATTAACATTGAAACACTTCGTTGAAAAATGTTGATCGAACTCGCAAAAAAATTTTTTTTCAAAATTTCTTTGACATAAATTATATAATCCAAAAAAAATTTCCATAAAGCCCAAATATATGCAAAACCAATCATTGTGATGAACTATAACATGATCAGTACAAAAATGTACAAAAATCATATGAGCATTTCAGTTTTAAGGGGGGGGGGTGGCCCACTTACCCGAATCAACCCTACATTCGATGATTGGGAAGTGGTTGTAGATTTAATTTCAGAATTCCCTGAGCATGCCAATTTTGATCTCTACTGTGAATTTTTTTAACTTATCTTGCACTCCCACTTGATAATTTGTCTCGGAAACGTTTTGTGCAAGAATCGGATTGAAAAATGCCCATTAACTAAAGTTACATTGTTCAAAAAAGAAAAGAGAGGAAATTGAGAATAAATGTCAATGACAGGTAAAATAATATTATGTCAGTTCGATGGAATAATAGCAATGTCGTAACTATTGCATCGAATCTTCATGGAGTTTATCCTATAGTAAAGGCTAAGCGATTGGCTAATAACAAAAATAAAGTAGTTAAAATTAATGAACCAAATATAGTTGTTTAGTACAATCGTTGTATAGGGGGGGGGGGCGACATATCCCATGCATCAAAATATCGGGAATTACCAGTTCTTGATTCAATCTGAAAAATGGTGGTTGCCGCTCTTCTTTTTTATTTTAAAAGCTGCTGTACAGAATGCATTGAGCTCAAGAGTCCCAGATTGAGTTAGGCATTATAGGTAAACTCGTTATATTGCTTTAAATAAGACTCAGGTAAGATGTGTCCATTGAAGGAAAAAAGCTTATCGGAAATGCAGCAAATGCAACGTAGGTTTGCACAACAAATGCTTTTCTGATTTTCATACTCAACAACACCAATATTTCCTTCTTCTCTGAATCTACTTCCCAGTTTATGTTAATTGCTGCTTTTATTTCTTCTTATAAAATGTCTTTTTAAATATATTGTAGGCAGGAAAAAAATTTTGGTAAAAAAAGTATGTACCCTCTAGTGCCTAGCGTCCCTTTTTAGGAACGATTTTTCTTTTTTAAGTAAAAAAAGTTATTTTTACATGGTATTTTTTGAATTATTTTTTCTGTCCTTTAAACACTATTTGTAACCAGTATACAAAATATCTTTGGAAAAAAAATGTCAGGCATTAATAGGTTAACAACTAAGCACTGTTGTGTCCTGAAGGAGTGGGAAACAGCCATTGAACTAGCTGCCAAGACCATCATTACGGCACCAGCAAATCCGACTTTTCCGAGCACAAACACAGCCTTATTTTTAGTGCCGTGCTTTTTCTAGATGAAAATGTACCAATTATCCGTATGAACAGAAAGCAGGACGAGTCAGAGAAAAGATTGCCTGGCAATCTGAACTGGGGGTCTCTTGTTTGCTACATACTGCATCAATGAATTTAAACTATATTTTGATGCATATTTGATATAATTAGTTTATTACAATTTTTTAAATTTTTTTATGTATTTAAAATTAAAAAAAAAAAAAATTACAAACTCTGTGGCACAATTTGAAATTGTGAGGAATGACCTTTTTTTTCTGGTGTTTGTTTTGGACCAGATGTAAAAACAGGAGGGAGTAAGACTTAAGGAAAATCAAAATAGAAAAACAAGGATCATCCTAATATATATTGTGCATACACGTACATTCATATAAATAGGTATTAAAAATAAGTAAAGTAAATAAATGACAAATATAAAAATACTGAAAACAATAAGAATGCAAAATAGATAAAAATGAAAGGAGAGGGCAAAATTATACAAACTTACACCAAACAGCAGAAAAATATGAAGTTACTTTAATATGAAATCTCCCATGCACAACACTTAATAATTATCTGATACATGTTTTTGCTGTTTTAAACAAATTATGCATCTATTGTAACGGATATGATAGTTGTTGATTAAGAACTAACTAGTAGTTTAGGACATTGAGTCCGAAATGGCTAATATTTGTACTAAGGAGGCTAAAAGAAAAAAAAAAAAAAAAAACAGCACAAACAGTTGTTTATGAGGAAAAATAAATAAAACTGGCTAGTGAGGCATTTTCAATGCGATTAGGTTGAAAGCAAACAGAAGAGGTCTTTTCACGACTAATAGTGAGGTTATATGTGGTTAAGGTATATGTGTGATGCATGATAAATGTAAGTAATTAGTACAGTAGAGAACCAATTATCCGGGATGTTTGGGACCACAGCTATCCCGTATAACTGAATTTCCCGGTTTTCTGGATCGCTACGAAGCGATATTTGCCAATTGTTTATAAAACCCAAGTTACTATAACAAATAAATGCATCCTGAAGAGAAAACGATCCAGAAGTGCTTATAGATATTACAATATTCAAAATTTCTGAGCTATATGCCACTTATATGGTATTTATGAAGAAACCGTTCATATTCATTAAGGTATTTCAAAGAAAAACAAAAAAAAAGCTCTTCATTTTTTAGAAATTGCCGAAAATGCATATTTTAAAAAGTGATGGAAAAATCGACAAAATGTTGCCGGTTTTCTGGTTTCCCGGTATTTTGGTTCCCGGATAAAAGGTTCTGTACTGTACATTTTTCAAAAAGAAAATTCAAAAGTTAAAATTGCACCACATCATTGCGCTTTTTAAAATTAATACAAAAGCTGAAAACTTTTCTAAGCACATACATTATTATGCTCAAAAAAGTTGCAACAACTTACTTATGATAAAATAACCTTGCCATACCAACTCTCTGTTTTTCACCACCAGACAGAACATCCTTCCAATCACGTTTTGTGTCCCACCCTGCAATATATTTCAAAAATTTAAGCATTTCGTAAATTTGCTGATAGATGCAGTTGGATATCATGAAAGATCAACAACTGAAAATGTATATTTCTTAATACAAACATATTTCTCACACACTTAAGTATATACTTTGAGAGTAAAAGATATATATTAACCTAAGTTTCATTTCTTAAAAAAAAAAATCTTAGTTTTCTTCAGTCACTGTAATTTTGAAAGTTATTGCTTACGTTAACTTAAACATTATTTATAAACTTCAGCATGTAGATTAAACAGAATAATACAATGAGAGAGATGAAAAAGAGAAGTCATTTCCACACTGTCACAACATGTTTCATGTATTTACATATTATGTCTTTAAAAAAAAATGACAACACACTTGCCGATGCCGTGTCGTTTGAGCCAATATTTAGAAAAGTGCCAATTTAAAGTTGGAGTTTTCTGAAAAAAAAAATTTTTTTGCAGAAAAAAACTAACATTGGATTTTAAGTCTAAATTGGCTCTAAATGCAAGAAAATAAAAGGGGGGAGGTCAAGGAAGTTATTTACCTCCTCCTTAGATTACTCACTTTTAAGCCGTTACAGATCTGATGAATGTTACATATCTGACATTAATATGAGCTACATATTTGAGTTTATGCTTTCAGTCTTGGTTAACATCTCTAAATATGATATCATTTCTTTGAATTTTTAATATAGAATTAAGATAATTATATTAAAATATAAATATTAGGCTAAAAATCAAATTTCATTATAAAAAAGCATTTCTCGGAAATAAAAATGAGCGATAAGATTTTTAGATAAAATAGATTATGAGATTACCAAATCCAAGCTCATAAAATATTTGTTTTGTTTTGAAACAACACACAACTTCAACTTTTTCAACACACAACTCTGCTGCTTGCTTTTCTTTAATTAGTTGCAGGAAATTTAATTTCTTGATCAGAAATTCAAATTTAGCATGCCAGTTATTATCTAGTTAGTACCAGGGGACCGAGCCCGCTCGGTAAAGAAAAAAAAAAGGTTTGTAAACTTGTGTTTTTTGCTAAAATGCGAAGTACTTGTTTAGATTGCCAAGTACTTGTTGCAATTACGTATTTAAAACAGCCGTAATTTGTTTTAAAAACACAACATTATTTAATCCATGCTCACCATAAAATCACACGCAATTTCGTTTAATTTGGCGCCGAAGAAGCGGAAGGTGTGGATGAGAATGGATGCATAGTCCCTGTTCTCCAGTACGCATTTTGTTCCAGTTTTGACTTTCATTTTACTTTCACACTTCAAGGTTCCCCCGTACATACCACAACTCGTGGTTTAACCGGGATGGGGCCCTGAAGAGCGCTTTGCTCATTTTTGAACCAGGCTCTAGGGCCGAGCAAACCCTTGGCCCAGCATCCCCCAGAGGTATCGTTTCACTTGGAGGATTTTATGACCACGAACATTTTTAACGTCCCTCAGCCATCATTAATGAAGACGGTGGATCTTTTATCGGCTGGGCTTCCTCTATATGATCGGCCCGGGACCCTCCGGTTACGAGTTCGACGACTAACCGATCGGACTACCGCGGCCCACACCCAATTCTAACTTTATTTTGATTGATCTTCTTTAAATTTCAAAAACAATAATAATTCTAACGTGTTGCCAAAACTCATTTGAAAAATACCATAAAAATTTAAATTTACGCTGATGTGATTAAATATGAAATCCATTGTTATAATAAAACGTGGTTGCTGTGAACAGTAACCATAAGAGTAATCATAAAGAAAATAGCGAAAGAAAGCTCGTCAAACTTTTAATAAAGGCACAAAAAAAACGCGTTTTTACAGAAAAAACGCTGATGTAGATGAACTCAAAAACCAAAACTTTATCTAAATACAAAATTTTATCAAAATCGTTAGAGCCGTTTTCGAGATCCGAAATATATATATACCAGAATTGCTCGTCTAAAGATATTAGATAGATGTAACTTTGTTTCGAAACTTAATATTTTAAGAAAATTGAGTTTCATATTTATTGATTTTTTACCTGAAATATCTTACTAAACACTCTTGAGGAGGAAAAAAAGTATTTTAAAACTATAACACTTTTATACTCAATTTTGAAATCGCACTTGAAAAGTAAAAAGTAATCTGATTTTTATATAATGTAAGTTACCATACAATGCAATAGATGTCGGTGGACAATTACCACTGCTTTTATCCCATGCATTTTAAATAAATGAAACAGCCTGTTATCTAGTGAAGCCTTGCTTTAACATTTCAAAAACAATAACAATTTAACGTTGCCAAATACCATAATTTGAGCTTGCGCTGATGTGATTAAATATGAAATCCAATTGTTAAACAAAACGTGGTCGCCACGGAAACAGTAAGAAAGAAAGTACTCATAAAGAAAATGGCGTAATAAAAGCTTTTCAAACTTTCAATGAAGGCACAAAGAAAACGGGGTTTTTTGGGAAAACTCGCGTTTTTACAGAAAATACGCCGACGTAGATGAACTCATAAACCAAAACTCTATCTAAATACAAAATTTTATCGAAATCGTTAGAGCCGTTTTCGAGATCCGAAAAATAAATATATATATATATATATATATATACAAGAATTGCTCGTTTAAAGATATTAGATTTGGCGAAATTATGAGAAATTGAAGCACTAAAAAAATAAATAAATAAATAAAATAATAATAATTAATTAACTTAATTTCTGCAGTGTCAATTCTTCTTATTTTACTAATTTCTATTGTCAGGTCATACAAACCATAAATGAAGCAATTATACTAAAACTAATTGCTTTTCCTTTTTTAAGAACAAAAATATTCAATACATATGGCTAAAACCTACGATTTTTGCTTTTTAATAATTCTGAAACGTGTGAGTTAGTTCGGTAACATATTCGCTGTTTTTCAATGTTACCGCTCTGACTGTTACCGATCTGACAAACTGACAAAGTTTTTTATTTTTATTTCCGAGTCGATCGTGCTAAACCAAAATCAAACACGTGGTTTTTTCACTTGCAATAAAGGACTATACTTATAGATAAAATAATTTTTAAAATAATAAACACTGTGCATTTTAGAGCGTGTTACCGATCTGATGACTTAAATGACACACATTTCATAAAATCACTTTAAAAAATCTTATCTACAATTTTAGATGCAAAAATGCAAATTTTTAACTACGATTCGATAAAACATCCCACCAGGTACTCAGTATCACGTGGTATAGGTGCAGGAAATGATTTTGGGAGCCTAAACATAGATCGGAAGTTATTGTTACCGCTCTGACGGCGGAACTTGGGACACGCTTATTTCGCATCGGCTAGAAAATCAGGAATCGATTAAAACAAAAATGGAGTAAAATATTAACAAAGGGGTAAAATATAATCGTTTTTTGTGCAAGTGCATTTTTTGGGAAGTTAGAAAGTGCGCGTGACCTGTTTGCATGCTAAGCTTTGCTACTGGGGACACGTTACCGATCTGATTTTTGATGTATAAAAACAATATTTTCTGAAGAAAAAAAAAATTTTTTTTTTCTGATGTTATTAGATGAAATGAAAGCAGAACTTTATCTTCTTTCCGGGGAAAATTATTTTTTTAACTAGTTATTGAAATACTAGTGAAAACTCACTTGGGACTCAAATTGGCACTTTTCTAAATATTAGCTCGTTTCTGGTTATCTCCAGGTCTGCTGTTCGAGCTGGTTACATACCTTCTCACCTCCTGACCTCTCCCGTTTTCAAGGACTTTTAAAATGACTTATGCACTGTATATTTTTTTAGATATTGATATAAAACATTAAAGTGCACTTTCAAGACCAATGGTGAGTTAATTTTAGAATTTTGTGTCCTCTTTTTCTTCATTTGCAGTAGTAGACCTGGGTTTATTTTACAAATGCTCCTTAATCCGTTTTTTAATGTCTCCATTTAGTTTGTGTTAAATTGTTACTTATGCTTTCCTCAAATTTTCTTGGGTCGCTCCCACTTTTAATTCATGAGCAAAATGCTGAAGTTTTATCCTAATATGGTTTTGTTAATTTGAGAATATTTCCCTTGGAGCTGTTTGTACTTATTACAAGATTTTTCAAAATTATATCTCAGCAGGTTCTTTTTCAATTTGATTTTTTTCTAGCAGAATTAACTAACGACTCAATGTTTAATTTTAAGTTTTAACTGACCACTTGACCACTATACCATACATACTACAGTCAAAAGTTAGCTTGGACAGGAAATATGGAATAGAAATAGTATTTATATTAACAGACTAATATCTTTTATTCATAACTGTGTTGCGTTAAAACTTAAATACTTAGTCTGGGAGTAATTGGTTTTCCGTGCGTTTTTTGTGATACAATTATGATAGTTGGTTTTTCTGAAAAGTATTGGCACTAGGAATATGAATTCGGATGTTACCACCCCCAAAAATAGTGCAGGGGGGCGTAAGGGGGGTGCAAAGTTTCTTCCCTAAAATAATTATATCTTCATTATTTCATGGTTTACAATCAGTTTTCAAAGCGTAAAATTCTTAAATACACTTAATAATAACATTTTAATGCATAAAAAGCTGAATTCAAATTGCTGACACGTGTTACGGAACTATTAAGTGCTCCTTTTTCAATGTATAAGATGAGAGCTTATGAATGAAAATTCATCCGGCTGAAGGTGTTTTTTTCATTGAATAGAGGTGCCTTGTTATCAAGCCAATCATTTGGACCTTTAAAAACAAAATACAAATGTACATTTGTGTATGAATTTTTCCTTCATCACATAGTACACATTGAATTTGCACTTTTTCCCGGGACTGTAATTGCCCCCCTCGAGGGTTGGTGGGAGGGGGGTATAAAAATTAATGTTTTTATTTATTTATTTATTTATATTTTTTTATTATTGTTATTTTTCTTTTTTTTTTTTTTTTTTGATCAGGGAGAGGAGTTCAATTTCCCCCACTAATATGATAACTTGTTCCTCTTAAATAGCATTTTTTTTTTTTGTCATTTTTCACCCACCACAATTTTTTGCAGCTTAAAGCACTGCTAAAGGAAGTTTTTACAGCCACAGATGTGCTTTAAATAATATAAGACAGTAATACTCATTATGAGTGGTCTGAAATATACCTGAATTTTTAAATTAAAAAAATGAGAGAAAGATTTTTGAAGTATATTCACTCAAATAATAATATAATGACAAGATTAATGAACCCAAATTTCCCATGGACTGCTTAACATTGTGTTTGTTTCTGTTGCTGAGTGTAAAAAGTAATTTTAAGCAAACTAAACATTTATTGAAACTAAAATGTTTTATTTCATTATATCTCACTATACATTTTCAGCTGTATTTATGTGCAAACAAAATAGTTAAATAAAAAACATGAAAGTAGAACTATAATTACAAATAACAACACACATGCAGTCATTTGACACTATCATTTGAAAGAAAATGCAATAGGTATATTTAAATCAACCCATGAATTATCTTTCATGTTCTTGATGGTTTCAAAAAAACATTGCTAGGAAGAATTTTAAAACAATTAGTCAAATGATAATAATATATAATACAAATTAAAAATCAGTTTCATTTTCAGATTTATCTAAACTGCTCCCCTCATACCAGTTAAAACAGTGATTTTTATCATCTACATCCAAACATCCACACATGTCCGTGCATGGAAATCCGTTGCATTTGCACAGCAGTGTAGAACATTTACTTTTTTTGCATGAGCATTTTACCAGTTCTAGAATCGCCTGTGGAGCAGGTTCCATTCTGGTCATCTGGGGAACAAATCTGCTATCTTGCATTTCCCAACCATAACCAGCACCCGGCTGTGGAATATTTGGACATGCAATGACATCATTTTGCCATATCAAGGCCTGATAATGTGCTCTCATGATGGCATAGCGAAGAGCTGATTGTGTTGGTGGCATCTTCTTTAATTCAGCAATTTTCTTGAGAAATAATATGAACCGAACAGAGCCAACATCTGATTTAGAACAGTTTGGCAGGTAAATTTTGCAAACAAACTGTTTTAATGCACCAAAAATATACACCATGCTATGCTCCAGAACATTGTGCATAGTAGGGAGCGGTAAAAGAAAAAGGCAGATTGCTCTCAAACTAATACATAACGCTTTAGGAGAAGAAAAGGTAAAAGCCTTGCCTGGCTTTCATGCATTTACTGGATGCGACACTATAGGAATGTTTGCTGGAAAAGGTAAAGGCCTGCAGCAGTCTGATAAAAATATTTTGCAAGCTTTTGCAAATTTAGGAATTAATTCTACACCATCTGAAGATATTTTTGGTGCATTAGAACAGTTTATTTGCAAAATCTACCAGCCAAACTGTTCTAAATCAGATGTTGGCTCTGTTTGGTTCATGTTATTTCAAAAGAAAATTGCCGAATCAGAGAAGATGCCACCAACACAATCATCTCTTCGCTATGCCATCATGAGAGCACATTATCAGGCCATGATATGGCAAAATGATGTCATTGCATGTCCGAATATTCCACAGCCAGATGCTGGTTATATTTGGGAAATGCAAGACAGCAGATTTGTTTCCTAGATGACCAAAATGGAACCTGCTCCACAGGCGATTCTAGAACTGGTAAAATGCTCATGCAAAAAAGTGAATGTTCTACACTGCTTGTCAAATGCAGACATGTGTGAATATTTGGATGTACATAGATGATGAAAATCACTGTTTTAACAGGTAATGAGGAGAGCAGTTCAGATGAATCTGATAATGAAACTGATTTTTAATTTGCATTATATATTATTATTATTTGACTTATTGTTTTAAAATTCTTCCTAGCGATGTCTTTTTGAAACGATCAAGAATATGAAAGATTAATTCATGGGTTGATTTAAATATACCTATTACATTTTCTTTCAAATGCTACTGTCAAATGACTGCGTGTGTGTTGTTATTTGTAATTATAGTTCTACTTTCATGTTTTTATTTAACTATTTTGTTTGCACATAAATGCAGCAGAAAATGCATAGTGAGGTATAATGAAATAAAACATTTTAGTTTCAATAAATGTTTAGTTTGTTTAAAATTACTTTTTACACTTAGCAACAGAAACAAACACAACGTTAAGCAGTCCATGGGAAATTTGAATTCATTAATCTTGTCATTATATTATTATTTGAGTGAATACACTTTAAGCATCTTTCTCTCATTTTTCTAACTTAAAAATTCAGGTATATTTCAAACCACTCATAATGAGTATTACTGTCTTATATTATTTAACTCTTTAAAGCCGGCTCCGGCCGATACCGGCTTTGTAGCTTAGAGCCGAGGCCGGCCGAATCCGGCCCACTTAAGCGAACACAGGGGTGGTTGGTAGCAAAAGACCCCTACTGTGCGACCCCCTACGGACGACTCTTTCTTCTCGCCGCTTGCCTCTTAGCAAATGATAGCGACAATTGCATGAATGGATAGCTGTTAATGACTGCAGGATCGTGTATTCTCAAAAAGTGAGAGAAGACGAATTCATAGCAATTAACTTGTGTTTGAAATTTCCTGCACTTTTAATTTCCATTTATACGCCAGTTTTGTTAAGCAAATGTTATTTAGGGTTTTTATAAATTTATGCACAATTTATCATGATTAAAAATGGTACAAAACAGCGTTAATAAAGCTCAAAATGAGCAAATAATTGCATACATATGCTTCAGGGTTAAAAAGAACCTCGCAACAGGTGTATTGAATTACTTGCAATGCTTTACCACCTATTAAATTTCTTTTCATTACTTTTATCATTGGCGTTTTTAAAAGTTCCCTACTTATTTCTCTCCAGTTTTATAACACCATAAGCAACACTATGCAAATCTGGCCGACGAAAGCATCTAAGCAGATCTGCTGGGATCTTCCACGGGTCAAATTTTGCTGTAAAATTGACAGCAAATCTCTTGTAAAAACCAACGGATTTGTGAAAAGAAAAGTGTTCCATTTAGTTCATTCGCAAAAAGCAGTGTGCTTAGAAGTGTTATAAAAATAGGAGACAGTGTGAGTGATTAAAAAATGTCCTAAAATGAGTGATTAAAAGTGTTCAACAAGTGTGTGAAGTAAATACTTCTCTCAGAACAAAATACTGCTCTGTAAACTTCGTCAAACTGTGTTCAAAAACTGGAGGGTGGGGAGTGGGGATAAGTGTTTGTGTCCAAAAAAGTGCAAAAAACGTTTTCAGATTAATCGCGAATATGTTACAGTGAAAGACCAAAATTTGGTACATGTCGGCATGCTCTGGTGAGTGTAACTCTCATATAATTATGGAAAGATCGAGTATTTCCGGTAAATGTATCCCCCCCCTTTCAGTTTCCGATTTTTAATTCTATAATTGAGACAAAAAAAAAGGCTCATTAATTGCCTTTTCATTTTTGAGGAGTATTCGTATAAAAATAAAGGAAATATAGCTTGTTTATAGCTTGTTGCATAGCCCTTCAAAGTAACATTTTATGCTACGTACATATCAATCTGTACAAATAGTAAACTAATAAAGAAAGGCTTTGTGTGTTTTTTTGGGCCGCAAAAATAGTTAAAAATCTGTTACCATGAAAATATCTCAAAGAGTTCAGTTCAGGGTTAGAAAGGAATGTAGCAAGTATATGTATGGCAAGTTGAGCTATCACGCTAACAATATTGTTTTTTTCTTCAGGTAATAAGAAAGGGTAATTTTAGTTGGGGTAATCCGAGTTGAGGCTTCGGACATAAAGTCCAAGACCAAAAGGTCTTGAAAAGGGGACAGAAGATCTACGTTAAAAGGTCCGAGTGACAAAAAGGCCGGCGGATATAAGGTCCAACGGACAAAAGATCCAAAGGACATAAGTTGAAATGGGATACTTTCATAGCAGGGGTGCCCATCCGCCCAAGCTCAATGGCGCAAATCTTCCCTAAATTTTTTCACAACCCTCTTGTCCTTTTTATTTTCACACCTCTTTTTTATTTTATTTTTTTAAATATTATTTATTTTTTTAATGTTATTTATTTATTTTTTAAATTTTATTTATTTGTTTTCTAAAATTATAACTATTTGTTTACATATTAATTTTTTAAAAGTACTATTTATGCGCAGAATATAATCGCTTTTTTTCCCCTTCCAGACATTCCCATCACACACACGAAAAAAAATTAATAAATAATAATAATAAGGAAATAATTTAAATTAAAAAAATAAATTAACAATTTAAATAAAAAAGATTAGTAAATAATTTAAATTTTAAAAATAAATAAATAACACAGGCCAACAAAAAAAAAAACCTTTTTGAAAATTTTTTTAATTTTAATAGCTGATCTTGATAGATTTTTATGTGCTGAATCCAAATCTGCTTGTAGTTTTTATGTATCACCCTTAGTTTCCAAGCAAAATGTATTTTATTATATAGTCTAATACCCATTTACAGTATATAGGGAAATCAATGAAACACTGTAGAATCGTAAAAATGGTTTGTATTTACAGTAAAATACTTGGAATAGTAATTTTATGTGATGATACAAGGTTCACTTGTCAACTGGAATTGCTTTATATTTTCTTTCCCTTTTTTCCTTGAAGCTTCTTGTGTAGCTTTTCCTGTGATGAATAGCTTGCTGAACTTCCCGGTGAAGTGACCAACAGTAATCCCCCATCATGTTGTAGCATGTGTTTCAGCAGTGCTGCCAACATCATCTTTGTTCATTAGACCTATTTTTTCATGTTATCTTAACTATGAAAAAGCTGTTAAATTCTAAAAATGTTTCTTTATTTCATGAATGTAACTATAAAATGTGAATAAATGGTGGGTGATACAACTTTTTAAGCATCATATTTGGATTCAGCAACCTAAACAACATAAGAATAAGGTATTTTCATTAAAAAAGTTTTTTCATCGTTGGCCTGTGTAATTTAAATAAATAAATTAGTTAAAAAAAATCCTCCCCCCCAAAAAAAAAAAATTTTGATGGCGCAACTTACGCCATAATCCCCCCTTGTGGGCACCCCTGTTTCATAGCAATTTTGGAGGAGTATTTCAACTTAAATTCGCGCCAATAGCGCGCCCGCTTTTTACTGAGCTTCTCCCCTTCTCCAGTTACAGGCAAACATTGTCAAGGCCATAGCTCAACTAACTAGGACCACACTATACCTAAAAGTGCAGCAATATTGAAACATTTAATATTTTTACTATTGTTTGCTAGAGTACTTTAATACCTTTCTTTTTCGCAAAATAGCATCCCCAGAAGAAATATGTTTTCAGATATGTTTTCAAATTTTTTCGTTATGATTTTAATATTATTCCTCATTTTTTTTTAAATTTATGTTTCAAAAAATAACAATGTTTAATAGTTAGTGAGAGAGCATTATAGCCTTTTCAAAAACCTTATAAAAGGAAAGAGAAGAAAACATCAGTGAGGAGTTTTCTAAATATTTTGTTTGTTCTCTATAACCTCTAGTAACTAAATTTTAAAAAATATTACTAATTAATGTAGTAATTCGTTATGGTTCTTGCAGTGACAGTCATGCAACATAACTAGTATTTTAAGTTTTTTTGGTTAAAATATTTTCAAAATCTACTATTTCAAAACTTGTTTGTCACTAGAAACTATGGGAAATTTCTGCAAGTGTTAAAGTGGATTGCTTCGGAAATTAAACCTCTTGTTGTGTGGGCTGAATATGATATCCAAAAAAACAAACTCATTAACTGTATTTAGAGAATGGGTGCGGAGGAAGTGCGCGTGCTGTGAGAATGTCTTTCGGCTTCGAAGCGGCTTCGACTCATAGGACAACTGACAGTGATGTACAATTCCCTGTGGCAATTCGTTTACAAGGATTGATTGCTGATAATAACCTGTGAAGATGCCTTCTTTTCGGGAGGAAAGGAAAATGAGGAAACTTGATCTAGCTTTTTCATCCACACGAGTTGTTTTATTGAACGGAATTGGAAAATTGATTTATTATTGTGATAATTATTACTATTTTTAGTTTACCTTTTTTATAAAAAAATAGCAATATTTAAAAAGAACTGGCTGTTAACATTTCCGACAAAAGATAAAAACCAATCAAAGAAATGCCACAAGCACTAGGGCAAAAGACCGCGTACTTAAAGCGTGACGGTGATATAAGAAGACAGCTTACTGACTCTAATAAGTAAATAGAAAGACTGAAAAGAAAGTGTCGAGTAATTTATGAGTAATAAAAATTTTTACAGAAAATTTTAAAGTCTTTTATCAGTAGGAAAAAGCAAAACTAAGTTTCGATAAAAATTATCTCTAGTATAAAAATTTACGGACAACATAATTTTTTTTTTCTTTGACAATAATATTAAAATGTTCACAGTTTTAAGCACAACCTTTAAAGTTTGCAATTGTGTTTTTTTAATTGAACAATAGTTCTACGGAGGGGGGGGGGACGCCATTTATCAAATCCGGACTTTCATATTACGCTTCCTAATATTGAGTTTGACACAATATTTTAATTAAAATTTATTATGTCAACAATCCTGAGATGTACGATATCCTATTTCTACTATACGTATTTATTTTAAGAAGACAGCAAATGTAAATTGATTTCAATAATTTTCAACAGCCATCTTGTATTTATTAATGAACAGAAGGATTTAGGAATTTAGATACAAAGAACTAGGAAAGTAAAAGCGGAAACTGCGTTATTCTGTTGCTTTACTGAATGCTCAGTACCCAAATACATTCGGAACTTCGAGTTTTTCCTTTGCTCCCAGTTACATCAAAAAAGAAAAAAAAAAATATGTATATACATATATGAGTTTTGAAAATATTTTCATTTTTTGTCGGTCATTAAAAAGTAAAATAGTTGCTAATAAATCCACTTATTATTCCTAAAGAACTTAAAACGGAATTGCAATCGGATACTTGTTTTCACACGTGACGAGGAATATTTTTCTATTTGAGTCATCAAATATGATGTACTTAAAACAGTAATTTAAAAACAGGTGTTAAAAAGGTATCAAAATCAGCCTTTTCTACTTCTTAGTGGGAACTTTAATCAAAACATTTTGTCAATAATTGTCAGAAAGAGTTGGTTTTTCAAATAGTAAATCAGTCATTTTGTACTCTTTGTGACATTTTTTTTTTTTTTTAATTTAAATACTAAATGAATGTTATACAATTTTTTTCTGTGAATATTTACACAAATAGATCCTAAAAATTAAACTCAACCACTTGTGATCCCCCTCCCCGAAAATTCATAAGGGGCTAAGTTAATAAGTAAAAGAAGAAAAGGAAAAAACCCATTTTGAAATAGTTATTGTGGAACATGCTTTTACTTTTATTTATTCATTAATTTTCGCATTTATTTATTTGTATAGTAATTTATCTCATCTCGACACAGATAGAAAGCAAAATAAGCATTCATATTATTTAAAAATTTTGTGACTACTTCTAAAGAACGAAATATAGCTACATTTTGCGAAAAAATAAAAAAACTAAAATAAACAAGTATCTTCGTTTATCTTTTATGGTTTTCTGAATAATAAATAGCATTCTGAACAAAAACAAAGAATATTATTTCCAGATTCCGAATTTTTTTCTTTTTTTTTCAATCTACTCCTCTCAAAGCTCGTAGGACATTTTTATACACCACTTTTAAGGAAATAGTTGAGGGTAATCAACAAAACTTGATGAGATCGTTCGTGAAAGCGAGTGTCCACTCGCCCGAAGGATATAATTAGCTCATTATATAATCATCATATAATTAGCTCGCCTATTGTAATTAGCTCATTGAAAACGAGCCGCGCTGCTCGACGGGGGGTCAAGACTTGGACGATTCCACTTCCCAAATCGCTCAATGGAAAAACTCAGGACTTAACGGTAGTAAAAAATTCCCCCCTTCTCGATCCTAAAGAGTTAAAGCACATCTGTGGTTGTTAAAACTTCCATTAGCAGTGCTTTAAGCTACGAAAAGTTGTGGTGGGCGAAAAATGACGAAAAAAATTGCTATTTAAGAGGAACAAGTTATCAGATTAGCGGGGACAATTAAACCCCTCTCCCTGATTTAAAAAGAAGTAATAACAATAAAATAAAAATAAATAAATAAAAACATTAATTTTTATACCCCCCTCCCACCACCCCTCGAGGGGGGCAATTACAGTCCCGGGCAAAAGTGCAAATTCAATGTATACTATATGATGAAGGAAAAATGCATACACAAATGTGCATTTGCATTTTGTTTTTAAAGGGGGGGCGAACCCCCCCCCCCCCCGCCCCGGTTGTCCAAATGATTGGCTTGATAACAAGGCACCTCTATTCAATGAAAAAAACACCTTCAGCCGGATGAATTTCATTCATAAGCTCTCATCTTATACACTGAAAAAGGAGCACTTAATAGCTCCGAAACACGTGTCGGCAATTTGAATTCAGCTTTTTATGCATTATAATGTTATTATTAAGTGGATTTAAGCATGTTACGCTTTGAAAACTGGCTGTAAAGCCATGAAATAATGAAGATATAATTTTTTTAGTGAAGAAAATTTTGACCCCTCCTTACGTCCCCTGCACTATTTTTGGGGGTGGCAACATCCGAATTCGTATTCTTGGTGCCAATACCTTTCAGAAAAACCAACTGTCATAATTGTATCACAAAAAGCGTACGGAAATTAAAATTTGACCAGTTGCTCCTCCACTAACTGTGAAAATATCTCAATTGGCTAAACAGCAGAATATTCAAAATGCTCATTCTTTAAAAACAGAAATATCTTTGAAGTTTTACTACTGAATGCCATACAAGCAGTGGTTGAACATTAATCACTTTTATGCACCTTTAAGGACTCTTGAGAAGCTAAAACTAAAATTAAGCACTTCTATCGACCATAAAAACTCTGTTAACCCTCGTGGGTTCCTTGGGGTCATATGTGACCCCAATGCAATTTCTGTTTAATATATCTTGTTAATCAACCATTTGTTTTTAATGGAATTTTGTGGCTTTTATTCTTCTCGTTTTCTATTCAAAATAATGCCATTATTGTGTTTTATTTTTCCCGAATTGCATTTTTTGCACACAAGACTCTTGGGGTCACTTCCCCAGAATGCCAAAAAAAGAGGACGTTGCAACTTTTGTCCAAGAGAACTGGATAGAAAATGCATCGAAAAATGTCATAAGTGTTTGAAATTCACTTGCGAAAAATCATGTTTTTTCAGGTCTGTAACAGTTGTAAATAAATCTACAGTTATTGTAAGTTTTGCTCTAAAATTTTAATTTTTAATGCATAAACTAAATTTTACTTTGATTGTGTCTTTTTATTTTTAATTTTTTAGCATTAAAAAGTGTGTGAACTAAAATAATGCATGTAACATTCAATAATCATTATAAATTAATTAAAGGAAGCATTGGGGTCGTTTATGACCCCAAGGGTCTTGAGTGTAACTGAAATGGGAGGGACCCACGAGGGTTAAAAACTAGTGTAAAGTAACATTTAAAAAATTATTACTTTAATTGTTCAGCAGATTATATCATTATGTAAGCAAAGCGTACAATGACTCTTGGAACAGTTCAAGGAAGAGTGTTTTCTTAAAGGAAATTTAAAACACTTTTCTGCATAGTAATGTAACACAGCTTATATATTTTTCGTAGGTTGCATTTATAAAATTATTCGTTATTTATAAATAGTTATAAAGAAACACATAAAATTAAAACTACATGACAATGCTGATTCCTACAATTCAATACTAGTTTACATAATGACTGAACAATCTCAAATTTGTTAACATAGCATTATATGATCAAATATTTGCAAATATTCACTTGTTTGTTGATTTTTATTTATAAAATTGATTGTTCTTAAAAATACAAACATAATGGGAATTTAGAAAAATGTATACTAGAAGTTCGCAAGAATTTACGTTAGACAACTATTTCTTGATGCAGAACATACATTCTTAATGAAACTTAATTTGGTTCAGCTAAAGGTAATAAGACAGAAAATATTGATATCAAACATAAGGTATATATTATTTACTCAAGAAATTTTCACATAAATTTCAAAATCATGTTTTGATAACTCAAATTGGAAAGAAAAATAAACATATCTGGGTGATTCTCCAAAAACCTGGTATTTTCGACTCACAAACTCTATAAAAATAAAAATGCTTAAAAAAATCTAAAAAAAATCATACTTACTCTTTGTTAGGAGCTTATTAAGAGAAAAATGGAGGGAACTCACTTTAAGTATGCTACACCCCCCAAAAGGGGGGGGGGTCAATTTTTTCAAACCGAGAGAGTGACAAGAAGCACTAAGCGAGCAAACAAATGAATTTTATCAAGGATTATCAGAAATTTTACAGCAATAACAAAGAAATAACTTCAACATGAATGAAAAACTATGTTTATTGTTGACAAACAACACTAATTTAAAACCTCCTTAAACGAACACTGTTTTAAGAGATGCAGCATCCGACAAATTTAATATTTATATAAATTAATTCATCAATATTCGAACATGTATAGCTATTACTTTTAATGTAATTCTCTAAGTGTTTTATTTCTAATTGGTATAATTAATTAAATTAAGCTGTCACAATAATTATTGTTGCCTCTATCACTACCATTGTTAGCATCAGTTTCAAAATAGAATTCAACTAGAGCTTAATTATAAACCAAAATAGTTACTAACAATTTTCAGAGTAAGTACCAGGTTTGTTAATTTAAATTATCCAGTTCAGAAAGGTAATTTACTTCAGGCAAAAAATCTGTTCTCTAAAATGAATCTACAACAAAATTTAATGTAACTTCATTCACCTATTCGAGTAGCGTTAAAGTTAAAAAATGTCTAACCGACAGATTTGTTTTGAAAAATTCGCAAGAAACAAACAACTAAATAAAAGAATTATTTTACAGTTACATTTTTTTAATTTATCGTCTGTCAACTTTTTATCATAATCTTAGTTCTAAACTAATGTTTGGTAAATAAATCCATCTATTCTACCGGATGTTTTACCAGTGCTTTAAAAGTAATGCTAGAGTGACATTTTTTTTTGTGCCAGGAGAGGGACATTTTTTTTTGCGCCAGGAGAGGGACATTTTAATCAAAAAAGGCTGATATTTCTACCCGGAATTATATAGAAGGTAAATAATGGTATTTTTCTCTTTTATCCTCTTAACTCAATTGCACACTGCAGGCAGAATTATTATTTTTATTTTATTTAGAACAGAAATGTTGGCCAGGAGAGGGACATCGAAAATGTGACATACCTCATTTTGAACTAAAGAATAATAATACGAACAGCAGACACATTCTATAGACAAAATACTCTATGAGTCCAAAGAAGTGATGAGAATAAACAGTGTTATAGCACTGCAGATTCAAAATTCCTTCTTTTTGCCTTTAATAATTGAACCAATTTTTAGGCCAGGAGAGGGACATGCAATCTGGGGACAAACTTCAAAATGATGTACCTGATTATATAATCATTTAAATAAGCTAAAACAACACTATATTACACTCATAACTATACATAATTCAACACTACAAGTGGAATTTGTGCAATGTTCACGTAAAATTTTAAAATAATTTATTTACATTTTAGAAACAGGGTGGGACACGCAAAAAAGGTGACTTTTTGGCTATTCAAAAATTTTTGTGGAAAAAAATAAATGAAAAATTGCTTTAATGTGAATTGAACAACATCAGAATAAGTATTTCTAACAATTAAAAAAATAAAAAACTTTCTAGGTCAAATAATTTTTGTGCTGTCCTACGGGGACATCATATTGTTCGGATTTTGGAGAATCACCCATCTAAGGTTAAGAAACATATTTACCTCCTTCTCTAAAAACAATGTGCTGAAGATGAACAATACCAAGGACTTCAAACAGATCGGTGTCGGTTCTTCCATTTGCTATCATTTCTTCGACCGTATGTGGATATATAATTTGGTCTCGAAGCGTTCCAAGGGACATATAGGGTCTATAAGAGACAACAGAAGATGAGAATTCATCAAAAAAGGAGTAACATATTTTCCTGTGCATAATCTGAGCTGCATATTATTCGCAGCGGTCTTTCTCCCGCAAATAGAAAAGAAACATATAAGCCGCAGTAATTTTTAGGGTGCAAGATGTTTCCCAGCTATTGAGTAGCATGTATTTCTTATCAGATGAGTGTTACATCAGGAATGGGCTCCGGAGTAGATGGCGTTTAATTTGCGCCTTTTATTACACTTGCAACTTTGAAAAAACGACTAAATATGCATGGATTTAACAAAATGATCTGATATCTGAAGAGAAGAGTCTAATTTCATCCGAAATTGGGACCCTGCACCATGAACCATAAAGGTTGTTCAAATAAGAAAAGGTACCCAAACAATATTGTGCGTCTAGATGAAGAGTCTGTTAAAAGTATTCACTATAGCAGGGCTCTCCAACCTACGGCCCGCGGGCCGAATCCGGCCCGCGAGCAGATTTTTTCCGGCCCGCGGAAAAAATCTGTTTTTTCAATTACCCCCCCCCCCTTTTTTTTTAAATATTTTTTTAATTAAATTAATCAGAGCAGTGACGATCTTATAGTGAATACGTCAAATAATAAATAAAATTACCAACGACTCACTCAAGACTGCTTTCGAGGAATGCCAAAAAGAAGGTAATCTACTTTCATTTTATAGTTCTCTCCCGGAAAAAGACTTTAAGAACATAAAAAATCACGCTCGAGTTATGTTTTCTCTTTTTGGGTCTACCTACAAGTGTGAGCAGACATTTTCAAAAATGAAGATGTTAAATCTAAGTACAGATCCTCTTTATCAAATGAACATTTAAAATCAACTTTAATGATCGGAACTATAAAGTTTGAACCTAAATGGACTGAAATTTTTAGAGGCAAACAAATGCAATCTTCTCATTAAAAATTGTCTTAAGTTTCTTATCATCATTAATACATAAAATTCATTTAATAAAATTGCAGTACATTGCAAGGATTTAGTTTTCAGTCTCGTTTGGCTTGTTTTTTTTTTTTAAACTCCTATTGGAGAGCAAAATACATTTTGTGGGAAAAATGACTTTTATTTCAGTTTTCTGAACTGCTCTTTAAATTTTACGAGTTTCCGTAATGTTACAAAAAAAACCATCTGAACTGAACTATTTTTGGACCCTTGGCCCGCCTCGCTTCCAAAAACTTTCAATTTGGCCCCCGAGTAAAAAAGGTTGGAGACCCCTGCACTATAGGTTTGAGCACCATGATCTTACTGATTAACTAACCAAAGGATTCCTTGTTCAAAGAATTACTATGGCCGTGACACTGCCTAGTCTTTCAGAGTATCCTTGAGTTTATTGGGCAAGATGAAGCACTTCCTTTTCAGATGCTTTTTCAAAGGAACAAGCAGATAGAAATCGCACAGTGACACATCCAAGCAGTAAGGTTCATGATTAAACTGCTCCCACTTGAACTTGACCAATGCAGCATGAATAACCATGGAGAGGGGAAGACACGCACTATTATGGAGCACTCCCTTCATGAACAGCCCTGGTCTTTTGTTCTTGATGAATCTGCGAAGGTTTTGGAGGGTCTCGCAGTGCACATCGGACTCGATGGCTCTCCTGTGCTCAAGCATCTGAAAGGGAAGAGCTTCATCCCGGACAACAAACCCAAGGAAACAATGAAAAATTGGGTCTTGCTGCAGCCAGAAATTCTGGAACAAGGAATCCTTCGGTACTTAATCAGTGGGATCATTGTGTTCAAGCCTATGGTGAATACTTTTTATCAGGGTTGGGTTTTTGACGTCAAAAACCAGTTTTTGACATGACACGTCGAAAACCTGTCGAAAACCCGTCGAAAACCTGTCGAAAACGTCAAAAACCTGTCTAAAACTCAAATACAGTGGTTATTGAGATTTTTTATAAACATATAAGGTTTCTCATCCTGAAAAATATTAAATAAAATTCATGCATCTTATCAATCAAGTTTAATAAACATTAAATTAATAAATTTAATGAAAATTATTTCTCATTCTTTTAAACTAACTTGTTTTGCCGTGAAAAAAGTTGAATATTAAAACTCAAATCCAGCTTTTAAAGTAGTTTTGTTTAAATGTTTTTATAACTATCAATTAGTTATCTTATCAATCAAGTTTAATAAAAATTAAATTAATAAATTTAATGAAAATTAATTCATATTCTTTTAAATTAACTTGTTATGGAGTGAAAAAAAAGTTAAATATTAAAACTTAAATCCAAATTTTAGAGTAGTTTTGTTTAAATGTTTTAATAACTATCAATTAGTTATCTTATCAATCAAGTTTAATAAAAATTAAATTAATAAATTTAATGAAAATTAATTTGCATTCTTTTAAATTAACTTGTTATGCCGTGAAAAAAGTTACAAATAGTAAAACTTACATCCAGTTTTTAAAGAAGTTTTGTTTAACTGTTTAAAAACTATCAATTAGTTATCTCATCAGTCAAGTTTAATAAAAATTAAATTAATAAATTTAATGAAAATTAATTCTTATTCTTTTAAATTAACTTGTTATGCCATGAAAAAAGTTAAAAGTATTAAAAGTTAAATCCAGTTTTTAAAGTAGTTTTGTTTAAATGTTTTAATAACTATTAATTAGCTATTTTATCAATCTAAAAATCTTTACATCAAAGTGATTTTTTTTTTTTTTTTTTTTTTTTGAGTAAAAGCAAAACGAAATTAATTAGTACTCAGTGTACAAATCTGCTAAATACTCTTGATCAAACTATTTTATTTATTTATTTATTAGTTAAAATTTATTATTTCAAATTAAAATTAAAAAAAAAATCACTTGTAAAAATTTATTAGGTATACCCAAGACACACAGCACTTAATTAATGTACCCACTTCAATTTTAAAATAAAAAAATCTGTTACAGTAATTCCTCAAAGCAATAAAGCCATATTCAAAAGCCATATGTTTAATTTTTTAAAATGCTAGATACCATTATTTACTCCCGAGCCCTTCAATTATGATTAGGATTGCTTATTACACTTTATTTTAATAATCTAAAACTCCAAAAGTTTACTTCAGTGTCTGAAATCAGAAATTGTCAAATTCATTTGAAAATGTATTTTGATTTTTAATATCAAATTTAAACATGTTTTGGACAGAAATTTAGGTTTTTGACACTTATGTCAAAAACCATGTCAAAAAGTGGTTTTTGACATGACGGTAAAAACCACGGTTAAAACCGGATAAAACCTCCGACTGTCAAAAACTTGCCAACCCTGCTTTTTATAAAGCCTTCATTTAGACCCACAGTATCGTTTGGTACCTTTTCATTTGAACCCTTATACCTCTGTTATTTCTTCATTGGCAAGTTATGTTGCAGTCGAGTATATCAACTGTAATATCCTTCCGGAGGGGCTAAATTGGTTCTTGAATGTTACTGGACACAATGTCAGTCGAGTCATGAAAACATAAGAAGAAAGGATGAGTGACATGTAATTTGCACCTCTCGATGATTGGAGGATTACTCGAGTGCACTGCTTGCTGGGCTGGCAGAGATCTTGAACAAAGGCGGCAGGAGCCGAGCATTTGTAAGGAGTCAATTCAACCAGTTTTCAGGGAAAAAAAATTAAAAGCTTTCAGAGCCATCTGGTATTCATTTCATAAAACAAATATCATTTTCTTCAAAACTTCACTTTGAACTTTTCTGATGAGAATTCGTTCAGTCGGATTATCTCCTGCGGCACATAATACTCGCAACAAATTTTTGAACTTTTCTAATACAGAATCCGTAGATTATATACAGGAAAATAATATATTACAAATTATTTTAGATGATCTTCTCTTGTGATAATAGAACTTGAAACTAAAAAGCACTAAGACAAGGAAGAAATTAAAAGAAAACATACCTTTGAGGTATATAAAACATTTCGTTTTCAGGAGGCCGTTCAATTGTACCTATGTACGCAGGCCACAGACCACGCACAATTCTAAATAAAGAGCTTTTGCCACATCCATTGGGGCCTGTTATCAGTAAGTGCATATCGGTAGTCATCTAGAAAATGAAAAAAATAAATGAATAAATTTATTAATGAAGTAAAGAGATGAATTATTTTATTTGAATATCCTTTTCAGATAGATTCCAGTAATATGTAATGTATCTGAATAGCAATAAATTGTATTAATGCGTAATCCATTTGGAGAGAAAAAAGATGTAATAGCTGCGCATGCAAAATCAAGTCAGCACTACATTTGTTTCCAGACATTCATCACAAACAGTGAAGCACCGCAGATGTGTTAAAGAGCTAATATGCAAATTAATGGCTATTGTTCTTTGAGAACACAAAATGTTGCAAATTTATGGCATTGCAAAAAAAAAAAGTTGTTTCCCTAACATATTTGTTTTTAATATAGCAATATATTGATACTGTATGACTTTTGAAGAAATTATAGGGGCGGGCAAAGCTTGTTGGACTTGTCCCAATACCTTTAATTTTAATTTTTGAGCAATAAATAGCACTAATAATTGTGTAAAGCTTATAGCAAAATCACATGGCACAGTTATACTGAACAGGCTTTATTTCAGAAACAAATTTTATTGTTATTTTTTCAGTGCTATGTAATTTTCATGAGTCTGCAACTTCGTTTTAAAAAATGGTTTTCATGAAGAATATAATAATAAATTGAACTCATCTCCTTAAAGTAAGATATTTTAATTCATAATTTCTTGTTGTTTTTTTATTTTTTCTCAAATGGGAAAAAAAATATGACAAAATTTTTTCAGACCAAGATGGTTCTGGCAAAATAGCACAAAAGTAGAAGTTAGTCAATTTAACATTTTACTATGTCATATTGATCTTTTAACTTTATTTTTTCATGCTAAATGCAAAAGAACATAAGTCAACTACGATATTAGATAGTATTTGTCAAACATTTTTACAGAAAGGTTCAATTGATCAAGTTCTGTTAAAAATTAATGTAGTTAAAGCTAATGAATTGAGCATTCGTAAAAAAAAAAAAAAAAAAAAAAAAAAAAAAAAAAAAAAACTGGGATTATGAAAAATATTTAATGTAACTCATGGTAGAAAATAAAACTATTCATTAAATTTTTTGATAAGCTAAAAATGAAACGTTGAAAAGCAGACTAACATGCCTTGACTCCCCCCATATATACAGACATTATATGCATTATAAGCAAATTAATAGTCCACTTTCATGGAAGAGTAAAAATATTTCTAGTACTTCAGCTTTTCTGCCATGGTAATTACTACTATTAAAATCTGTTCGCGTCTGTCTGTCTGTCTATCTGTCTGTCTGTCTATCTGTCTGTCCGTCTGAAGCTTGAACTCCTCAAAAACCGCTGAGCATAAAGAATCAAACATAATACCATTCGATTCGAAATTTTCTAAGGAAGACAATAAGACCAACCGCGTAATTGTACGACGTTAATTAGCTGAGATATTAATTAAAACGTTAATTAAATTCTTTGCACTTTTAAAATTCCAAGACATTTATTTCTTTCCGTTGCCATTTTAAATTAAAGCGTTAATTAAATTATTGAACTATTTAAAATTCCAAAACTTTTGTTTCTTTCCGTACCTATTTTAAATTAAAGCGTTAATTAAATGGTTGAACTGTTTAAAATTCCAAGACATTTATTTCTTTCCGTTGCCATTTTAAATTAAAGCGTTAATTAAATTATTGAACTATTTAAAATTCCAAGATATTTTTTTCTTGCCGTTGCCATTTTGAAGTAAAACGTTAATTAAATTATTGAACTATTTAAAATTCTAAGACATTATCTCTTACCGTTGCCATTTTGAATAAAAACGTTAATTACTTTATTGAACTATTTAAAATTCCAAAATATTTATTTCTTTCCGTTGCGGTTTTAAATTAAAACGTTAATTAAATTGAACTTTTTAAAATGAAAGAGTGTTATTTTTTTCCATTGTCATTTTGAATACGTGTTATAACAAAGTTCTAACAATTATTTTTATTCTAATTATTAATGACATATTTTTTCTCTGGTACCATTTTGAAAATGTGTTTATAAATAAAATTGCAATTGCTGTTTTTAGAAGGGACTTTTTTTGGCTGCGATCCAAATATTAAAAGAACTTTTTCGTTTAGAGTTTTGCAATTAATTTTACAGGAAGGAAGCGGCTTGGAAATAATTGTTTTTGGTAAGGAATTTTATATGTTATTTAGGGAGAGTGCTAAGTATGCGCTACTTGACATCGTCTTTCTTTTTGAGGAAGCATGAGCAAATAAACGCGATTGATTCTTTGATGCAGGAAAGCTTTTTAGCGAGTCGCTTTAGCGGGGAGTAGTTTGTTTAACTTTTCCTTGGTGTTTTAAGAGCGAGCCGCCTTGGCGGTGAGTAGTTTGTTGAAACTTTCCTCGCTACTGTAAAGGCGAGCCGCCTTGACAGCGAGTAAACTATTTAAACTTTTCTCATTACTTTAAAGGCGAGCCGCCTTGGTGGCGAGTAGTTTGTTGAAACTTTCCTCGCTACTTTAAAGGCAAGCCGCCTTGGCGGCGAGTAGTTTTCTCAAACTGTTTTCACTACATTACAGCACGTGCAACGCCGGGCCACGCAGCTAGAGTACAATAATTTTTGAGAGTTATTTCTTATGCTTTGAATGCATGAATATATCTTATGAGTAAAAAAAAAAGCAATGAGATTAGCTAACGGCATTGCTTTTCATATTTTAATCATAAAATCCCTATAAAAGCTATGGTAAAACTTTGAGATCGCAGCGCCCCCTGAAGATATTAACCGACTTTTCTCAAAATTTGCACAAAAGCTAACTATCACCAAAGACAACTTTTGGTAACTATTAGAAGTTGATCTGAAAAAAATTTTATTTTTCGCCCCACCCTAATGTGCAACTAATTCGATTGTTTTTTTGATGCAGGAAAGCTTTTTAGCGAGCCGCTTTAGCGGGGAGTAGTTTGCTGAAACTTTTCTTGGTACTTTAAAGGCAAGCCGCCTTGGTGGCGAGTAGGTTGTTTAAACTTTCCTCACTACTTTAAGGGCGAGCTGCCTTGACGGCCAGTAGGTTGTTTAAACTTTCCTCACTACTTTAAAGGCGAACCGCCTTGGCGGCGAGTAGGTTTTCTAAACTTTCCTCACTACTGTAAAGGCGAGCCGCCTTGGTGGCGAGTAATTTTCTCAAGCTATCTTCACTACATTAAAGCCCGTGCAACGCCGGGCCACGCAGCTAGTTAATACTATTAAAATCTGTCCGCGTCTGTCTGTCCGTCTGAAGCTTGAACTCCTCAAAAACCACTGAGAGTAGAGAACCAAACATAGTTCCATTCGACTCGAAATTTTCTAAGGAAGACAATAAGACCAAACGCGTAATTGTATGACGTTAATTAGCTGAGATATTAATTAAAACATTAATTAAATTTTTGCGCTTTCTAAAATTTCAAGACATTTATTTCTTTCCGTTGCCATTTTGAATAAAAACATTAGTTAAATTATTGAACTATTTATGATTCCAAGACATTTATTTCTTACCGTTGCCATTTTGAATAAAAATGTTAATTAAATTATTGAACTATTTCAAATTCCAAGACATTTATTTCTTACCGTTGCCATTTTGAATTAAAACGTTGATTAAATTATTGAACTATTTAAAACTCCATGACTTTTATTTTTTTCCGTTGCCATTTTAAATTAAAACGTTAATTAAATTATTGAACTTTTTAAAATTAAAGTGTTATTTTTTGCCGTTGGCATTTTGAATACGTGTTACAACAAAGTTCTAACAATTGCTTTTGTTCTAATTAATGACTTATATTTTTTCTCTGGTAATGTTTTGAAAATGTGTTTTTAAATAAAATTGCAATTGCTGTTTTTAGAAGGTACTTTTTTTGGCTGCGATCCAAATATTAAAACAACTTTTTCGTTTAGAATTTTGCAATTTATTTTACAGGAAGAAAGCGATTTGGAAATAATTGTTTTTGGTAAGGAATTTTATTTGTTATTTAGGGAGAGTGCTAACTATGAATACTTTACATCGTCTTTATTTCTGAGGAAGCATGTGCAAATAATTCGATTGACTTTTTGATGCAGGAAAGCTTTTTAGCGAGCCGCTTTAGATGGGAATAGTTTGTTGAAACTTTCCTTGGTACTTTAAAGGCGAGTTGCCTTGACAGCGAGTAGACTGTTTGAACTTTCCTCATTACTTTAAAGGCGAGCCGCTTTGGCGGCGAGTAGGTTGTTTAAACTTTTCTCACTACTTTAATAGCGAGCTGCCTTGGCGGCGAGTAGTTTTCTCAAACTGCTTTCACTACTTTAAAGCCCGTGCAACGCCAGGCCACGCAGCTAGTTAATACTATTAAAATCTGTCCGCGTCTGTCTGTCTCCGTCTGAAGCTTCAACTCCTGAAAAACCGCTGAGAGTAGAGAATTAAACCTAGTACCATTCGACTCGAAATTGTCTAAGGAAGACAATAAGACCAACCGCGTAATTCTACGACGTTAATTAGCAGAGATATTAATTAACCCTTCACTGCATGGTGTGCCTGATCTGGAACACACCAAAAAAACCCTCATATATTCTTATGATATTTAAATGCAGTTAAACTGAGTTTTGCACCTCTTCTGGAACATTGCTATAACAGTTTAATGTGATGTTTATGCACTAGTTAGTTGCACTAGTCTAAATATTACAGTTCTTGCGTTTGAAAAAAAGAGTGTCTGCATTTCCGTTAGAAGTGTGCTTAGTCATTATTTCCTTTGTTCTAAAAATGTTTAAATACACTTAATGGCAAATTTGTTTATACCACTTATGGCACAAAACACATTGTAGATTATTGCACTTATCGGTATACAAAGCATATGCTATGTGCTTCGTGCTGTATGTAGAGTAAACAATTAAAACATCATTTTTGGTGCACATTTTTAAGATTAATTTTTTTCTTCATTTTTCCTGAACTCAGAGCTATTAAAAGGTAACATATGATTTTTTTGTGAAAAAATAAAAAATCGTGCAGTGGGTTAAAACATTAATTAAATGTTTTGCACTTTTTTAAATTTCAAGACTTTTATTTCTTTCTGTTGCCATTTTGAATTTAAACGTTAATTAAATTATTGAACTATTTAAAATTGCAAGACATTTATTTCTTAACGTTGCCATTTTGAATTAAAACGTTAATTAAAGTATTAAACTATTTAAAATTCCAAGACATTTATTTCTTACTGCTGCCATTGCGAATAAAATTAAATTATTGAACCATTTAAAATTCGAAGCATTTATTCCTTACTGTTGCCATTTTGAATAAAAACGTTGATTAAATTATTGAACTATTTAAAATTAAAGAGTTTTTTTTTCCGTTGTCATTTTGAATAGGTGTTACAACAAAGTTCTAACAATTGTTTTTATTCCAATTAATGACTTATATTTTTTCTTTGGTTTTGAAAATGTGTTTTTAAATAAAATTGCAATTGCTGTTTTTAGAAGGTACTTTTTTTTGGCTGTGATCCAAATATTAAAACAACTGTTTCGTTTAGAATTTTGCAATTAATTTTACAGGAAGAAAGCTGTTTGGAAATAATTGTTTTTGGTAAGGAATTTTATTTGTTATTTAGGGAGAGTGCTAACTATGCGCTACTTGACATCGTCTTTATTTCCGAGTAAGCATGTGCAAATAATTCGATTGACTTTTTGATGCAGGAAAGCTTTTTAGCGAGCCGCTTTAGCAGGGAATAGTTTGTTGAAACTTTCCTCGCTACTTTAAAGGCAAGCCGCCTTGACGGCGAGTAGTCTGTTTAAAATTTCCCCATTACTTTAAAAGGGAGCCTCCTTGGTGGCGAGTAGGTTGTTTAAACTTTCCTCACTACTTTGAAGGCGAGTCGCCTTGGCGGCGAGTAGTTTTCTCAAACTGACTTCTCTACATTAAAGCCCATGCAACGCCGGGCCACGCAGCTAGTAATCCATATATCCCGTTATTTACGGGTATGTCGAACTTTATGTTTTAAACTTTATCAAGTGACAGTATCTTAAAAATGAATGTCAGACTTCATTGAATGATAGAATTATTAACTATAGACATAATCCACAGGGGCGGTCTCAGGCCGATTGGACCGATTTTGCCCAATCAGGCCCCGCGCTAGCAAGGGGCCCCGCACCGACAAATTATTTTCGCCTTTAGGTAAATGTTAAGAAAAACTGTATCAAACTAAAAAGCTATTTGGCAATATTTAACTGATGTTTAATCTGTTTGAAAGTATGGTGCTACGTTTAGTTCAATTTATGGTGTAGGAGCAAGGGGCCCCGCGCCGACAAATTATTTTCGCCTTTAGGTAAATGAGAAAAAAAACTATATCAAACTAAAAAGCTAATTGGCAATATTTAACTGATGTTTCATCTGTTTGAAAGTATGGTGCTACGTTTAGTTCAATTTATGGTGTAGGAGAACTTTCCGAAACTTTTGACATCTCTATTATTCTATTGAAGTTATCAGATACATTCCCAAAACCACTACTATCAGATAAATTATTAGAAAAATTTAAACATCTGTCGATTTGAACATCTTAAATCCAGGGTCGTACCTACTCTATTGTCAAAAGAAAAAAAAAAAAACATAATCGGCCTGCATCAACGTCCAAATTCTAAATGATTATCGTCACTTAATATTATGGCTATAGGGGCCCCTCGCAGGGCCTTATTGTACTGGGGTCTCCCATTTAAGAAGCAATTAAGGTATTTACTTATTTATTTGGAGGCGGGGTTATTAAAATTCATCAACAATGAAATGTTCTCCCAGAAAACACTACCGATGTTTACGGTGCCAGTAAGAAACGTAAAGGGAAACCCAAGAGCATTTTTCACCCGATGAGTTTGACTCCAGGGGTGTTTATATAAGGGGACCCATGAGGCCCTATTTTCTCCAAAAATAAACAAACACACCTTATCAAAATAATTTCTGAGCTTTTTGCCCAAAAAAAGAAAACGTACGAGAGGTTACAGCAAACCGTCCCGCATAGCTAGAGGTGGATGGCAATTTTTAATCTTTTCACGAGTGGCGTAACGAAAGGATAGGTGCTTTCCAGTGCCAGATTTATGGGGGAAATTCGGAACCCGTGCCCCGACTGTCAACTTCAGAGGGCAACTAATTAAAAAGAAGCACGGAATCAGAAGGTTATCATGACCTCTTGGACAAAGACCAAAAAGATCCTAAAATTCCACTGTTAGACTTTTAGTTGCGGAAAATTTCCAGGTGAGAGCATCCGATAACTCCCCTTCCCCCTCCCCAAATGGCCCCATCACCAAAGATAACTTAAAATTACAATATTATGACTTCAGCTTCAGAGCGCTTCTGGAGGAATACTAAATTTCTATTTCTATATTCTGATAAATTTCCGAAAATTTCTGGAAGACTTGCCTTTTCTCTAACAACGAGGTCAATTGCCTAAAATGGCGTTTTAGGGATTTAAAATTTTGGTAGATATCTCTCCCCTCCCGTTACCCTCTAACCCAGTGATTTCCAACCTGGGGGCGATCGCCTCCTAAAGGGCGATTTGAATCCTCAAAGGGGCGGTAAATTCTTAAGGGGCGATAGGGGGTGATGGGTATTTAGAAGAGAAAACACAAGTAATAAAATTGTAGCGAAAACCGAATTTGTATAAACATGTACGAAACCGGTTGTTCAGAGTTCAGGTTCAGACAATTAATCACAAGTTAAGGAAAAAACTAATTAAAGTTCAAGAGCTTCCTCCTTTTGAACCTTAGGAAGTATTTTGTCATTCATTGTCCATTTTATGAATTTTCAGATTTTCAATATATCTTCTTTCAAATTTTTAGTTCAATGATTTTAATTCAACCAGATTCCAGTATAGAAAGGAAAATAATTTCTTGAAAAATGTACTTCTGTTTTTGAAAAGTACGTCGATGATCTTGGTTAAATATTACCCATCAAATGCTTATCAGTTCGCTTTGTGAAATAAAAAAAAATAAAGGTATTTTATTTATTAATATTTTTAGTTTAAAAGTGAATGGTTAAAATTTCTTATATTTTTAATAATATCGATGTTCACTTATGTTTTTTTCGAGGAAGAAGGGGGATGGGGCGATAAGTGTCAGTCAGCGTCTTAAAGAGGGCGATGAGCTCAAAAAGGTTGGGAAACACTGCTCTAACCAAAACGGCAACCAGAGAATTAGGTCCCACAATACAGAATGATGAGTTGATGCTTTTTTTAAAAATATTCTTTATTACTGAAGAGAAGTAAAAAATGCGCTTTGTTAAAACTAAGCGATTTTAAGAACAAAAATAAATAATGTTGGGGGAAAATCTTAATTTTTTTTCAAAAAGAAATCACGACACTTGACTTTTTCAACTGATATAAATTATTGGTCAATTAATTGTGTGCCCTTCTCCCCTTTCTTTCATACCCCCTCCCCCTTTTTTTTCTACCTCGTCTGAAAATAAGAACGTGTTCAAAACTTCTCCAAAACCTTCTCCCAAAAAATCATTATGGAGTATCTTAAATTTCGTTTCCTGGGTTTCAGTTTTTGAAAATTTTCAGGGAAAATTCTTCAAACACCTAAAAACATCGAAAATCACTTAAAATTGCGCTTTTGGAACTTCAATTTTGAACAAACTTCAATGCCCTTAACGCTACTAAATACAATCTTACACTCACGCAGTGGCGCACCCACGGGGTAGCTAAAGGGCTCAAGCCTAGGGATCTAAGGGGCAGAAAACAAACCCACTTGACAAAATCAAGGAAATGCTAAAATTGCCATTTTGCGCCTTTAGTTTTTTTTAATTTTCCGCTAGAGAGCACTCAATCCCCAATTTTCTGTTTAATGCCGCCAGAGATAATTTTGAAATATTTTCAAGGAAAATTTCTGAACGTGGGACTAACTTTTGGCCAAGTTATGGGAGAAGGAACGGGTTCCCATTCCTTCTTCCATAACTTGGCCAAAAGTAGTTTAAAATTAGTTTTTGAGGCAACAATTTCAAAGCATTTCTAGTAAGAAACTCCCATCTAATATCAAGGTCTTCAGAGAGAACGTCTAAAACTTCGTTTTCAGGACTATAATTTCCAAAATTTTCGGGGAAGAGCCCTCAAAGAGATGGGGTAGTAGGAGTTTTTTTTTTTTTTTTCAAAGTGCCACCCTCCCCCTTAAAATTATTCTCTCGTTTGGGCCGCTGCCTAAAATGTCTTCAAATATCATTTTAAAATGTATATTTAGAAAGGAGAGTGAATTTGTCTGAATTTGAGCCTGAGTTTCTCGCCATTCCTCCGACATTACCGAAGATTGTTTAGAATTGCATTTTAAAACCTCAACGAGGAAAAATATCTAGAAGAGCGCTCCACCCTGCCATCCTCTAAATTACTATTCTAAGCTTGATCCCAATAGCCCTATCCAAAATTTAAACATATATACGCCACTATTTGCCAGCCATTATTACAACTTAGTTCTTGGGAATCTAATCAAAAATGCAGTATGCTTTTTCAGATATATGAAACAGTTATATAAGTAGTCTTTTCATCATCAACGAAAAGCGCAGGGAAACGAATGGGTCAAGGAAGGTGCATAAAATAGAAAGAAAGGTTACTCTGTAATGGCTTGTTTTAGCCAAATCATCGATTTGTTATTATCATTATTATTATTATTATCTTTTCTTGTAAAATAATAATAATAAAAACAAAAAGTTTTTCATTTTAAAAATAGTTATATTCATTTAAGCCTTAAACTAAATGTAATCATTTTGCAAAGGGGGCCCCGCCAGAGTTCCCCAATCGGGCCCCGCATTTGCTAAGGCCGGCCCTGATAATCCATACTCTATCAAGGAAAAAAAAATCCATAACTTTTTTTAGCTTCAAAAAAAAAAAAAAAAAAAAAAATCATGATCTTGTTCCAAGAACTTAGATTTTACTTTTTCCCTCTTTATTCACCCATTGAATCAATGGATTCAAAAAACTGATGAGTGAATAATACTACACAATATTGGTAAATAAGAAATACTTATTCAGAGTTAAAATTCAATAATCTAATTGATCAAAAGGTTTATCCTGATGTTCTTGACCATAACATAAAGTATCAGATATTAAATAAAGTGTTGACAGTGCAGCAGAACACTCAACTTCCACTAAGTATGAGGAAGCATAAAAAGTTGTAGCAATGCAATAATTTTGTAATAAATACAATAGTGCGATTTTGAAGTGTTAAAGGATGCTGTTAAACATTTTGCTCATAAATCTAAACATTGTGCAGCTCACAGGCCACATACAAAGTCATCCAAACTATTTAAAAAAAGTTAAAAGAAATATTGATTTTGATATTAGTTGCAGTTGAACAGATTGTATTACTTTGTAGGTGCAGTGTACAATGGTTTTTGAAATACATTTCTCGGAAGAGTCTGTCGCATAACAGAATTTTTAAAGATTTCACTAAAGCAATGTTGTTCTATTTCCGGCTATTCATTGAACTTTTTGCCAAAAACAGCTTAAAAAATAATTTAGTCTTTAAATATACTTTTGAAGAGTATGCTTATGTCACAATATTTTTTATTCTTCAGTTGCATATTCATCATACTAGATCTCTCCAAAACACTGAACAATAAAAGAACCCATCTCTGATATTTTTGGACCCGAGTAAAACTTGACATTGCTGACCCTACTCTTCTTCCTTCAATTTTTTATATCGTGTTTCAAAAAAAAAGAAAAGGTGAAGTTCTTGCACCATAGAAGTTACCGCCAAGGGCCCATGCGCAGTGGCTTGTTCCCCCTAAATCACTGAAAGAGCCAGACATAGTGCAAGTTGTTGAGATTGCTGAGTGACAGCATTTTAGTGTAGTCTAACAAGTTGCAGTAAATAGCCAATTGGCATGCTATTCTCCAGTAATGCCTTTAGATAACCTTTAGATTGGATAACTCCAGTCAGATTTTAGATAACTCTAGCCTATAGATAAAGGGAATACAAAAAATGAATCCGCAGATAGTTCCAAAGTAATCACACATTTCAACCTTAAAGGAATTATTTAAAAAAAGAAAATTGTACGAGAAAAAGTGACAATAACAATGATGAGGAAGAACGATAAACCTGTTGCTGACAATATCCAATATAAACTTACTCTAAAAATGCATAAAATGAAAAGTGAATTTAATGCCTAAGAGTGCTTTTCCACTTACCAACACGACAGCGATAAATCCTATACGATTGTCGACATCCGACGTTTACAAAAGCAAAATGCATTAACATATGCTAACTTGTCCATCTCCGGAATCAAGGACAATTGTGTCGTCTCCAACCAAACCATATCGTTTGTTGTGCCTTTGTATTGGATGGCATCTGTCTCGCCTTTAAAATTGGCATGACATTCATTCATCTGGTTACTTTTTTCGAAGGAGCAACATATAGCAATGGCATTTAAACTTAACATCTCTGCATTAATAAAATATAAGCATAAACTTGTAAACGATAAATAAAAAATGCAACAATAAAATAATCTCATTCATTTTATTTAATATTTTGTTTCATTATTGTTGCTTAGACGATTTTTATTGCTACAAAAACTCAAGATTTTCACTAAAATATACTTGCCAAGACACTTCATTTTAATGCCCCAAAATGAAATGTAGTGTAATGCAGCGATGGTGTTCAACGAAGAGACGAGCGACTTCGAAGCATATTTCTTAAAGAATTATCTTTATAACAACAAAATGGGGATATACCTGCTTAGTACTAAACAGCAATACAATTACAAAAACAAAACAAAACTACAATATTGGGACTACTATTGCCACTATTTCATGGCAAACTATGGCCTTAATTAAAAAAAATTCTATGGCAACCCTTTGGGAGTTATTGGCGTGCTTAATGAATAGATTCGCCATTTATCGCTATGCGACATCAGCAGATAGTATGAGTTTCGTTCTTAGTAAACAAAGAGGAATGTAATAAAGTTGTGAATATCATGCACTCAATATCGTCACTTTATTTGCTTTCTTTTTCTGTGAAGGTCAAGCGAACATAACAGTCACAGTTTGTTAAATGGAGTAGCCATAAATGTGAACAGTGCTGTCCAGAAATGAAATGCGGCGGCAAATGACCCTTTACAGAAACAATATCGCTTGAGTGGAAAAACAGTTCTGGAGACGACATGACACTGTACTTATTGTTGCAGCAATACAGTCCAACTTTCGTCATTGTCGTGTCGTCAAGTGGAAAAGTGCCCTAAAGCTTAAATTACAGACAAATGAAAAATGTACATCAAGAAACAAAAGTTTATATTGCTAAACAGAGATGCCCAATTAAAGTAGCAATGACAATTTATTTTTGAACCTTTGAACTCCCAGGTGACTTTTTTTTCCTTTTCGGCATATAATTTATACATTGCATTAGAAATGGGCAATATTGTTCTTTTTAATGATCCGCTCACACGAAAACTGTCTATTTTTTCATCTGTACATTAAACTCTTTCGTTTGAACAACTTGGATCAGTAATATTCTTTTAAGGAAACAACATGACTAAATTTATTTAACAGAAAGAAATAATGCCAATAAAAATTCAAAAAATAGTTAGGTTTACACGGAGCGATTGCAGTTAATTTTGTAAGATATTTATCTATGGCAAAAAGGTGAAACATCTGTTATCTATTTCAAGAGTGGCTGGTTTGATTCCAGCATGATAATAAAATAATTAAATTTCATTTGAAAAAAAAAAAATATATATATATATATAGTTGGCTTGATGTCAGAAAGTATGCAACACAGAATGTATTCCTGCAAAACATTTTTAATGAAAAAAAAAATACATAAAATAAATTAAAATTAAGAAATTTAGATGAAAAAGAGAGAGAAAATGAAAATTTATATTTCAAGAGCACCACTGTTCCTTTTTTTAGGAGATGGTAGTGCGCGGTTCATTTTAAGAAGTCTGTCCTTTAGACCTGTTTATTCATAGGTTGTAGGAATGTGTCATCATGAATGACACATTCCTACTATGCATACTAGAGATGAGCCGGGCTCGGCCCGAGCCCGAAAGCCCGAGCCCGAACCCGAGACGGACTCGGGCCCTTTAACTTCAAGCAACTTTCGGGCTCGGGCGGGCTCGGGCTCGATCTCATATTGAGATAGTCAGTTTTTATACAAATACAACGTTCACGGAATAAAATATTGGGGTATTTAAAGAGCGTGAGAACAGTTTTTCTTAATGGCAGCAATAATAATAATAATAATAATTCAAAAAGATAGCACCCACTTATAATATATTTGCAATTGCTATTACGATATACCATATGGCAGTGCATCCCAAGTGGAAATTAAAAACATATATTGATGTTTAATACACTCGGGCTCGGGCCGGGTCGGGCTCAAAACAAGACAATATCATTCGGGCTCGGGCGGGCTCGGATTAAAAATTCTCGGGCTTGGGCGGGCTCGGGCCTTCAAAAGTGAGCCCGAACTCATCTCTAATGCATACCTCTATGAATTGTTTTTGAGTAAGGGAATCTGGGGCAAAGTGAAAGAGTTGAGATAACATACCTGTTTCAAAATGCATAAATTGGAAATTCATCCTGAAAATCAGTGTACATAAAGAAGGAATAATGTATTTTGCAATACAACTATCGTTGAAATATTATTTTTGCATTTCAGCAGTTATTTTGCATCTTCAAAAAAATGTGGAAATTTTCACCTCAAAAAATCATTGGGCAAAGTGAAAAATACAAAATTTTTGAAATGGAACATTTTCTATTTGATGAGTTTCAGTAATTTTCATCAAAAGATTGCATAAATGAGCCAATACATGAACTATTGATGAGAAAACAAACAAATAAATTTAAAAAAAAAATAAATAAATGATTTAATTAATACTTGAGAAAAAGATGAGTGAATAAAACAGAGAATGAACAACAAAATAAGTGAATGAATGAATAAATAAGTGAATTAATAAGTAAAAGAATGTGAATAAATAAATGAAGAAATAGGTACGTGATTCAGTAAATGAATGCATAAGCAACCAATGAACTATTTCCCTTTGCACCGCATGCACTTGAAAAAGTTAATTAAACATTTAGAATCAAATCATGCCGAAAACAAACTAAATAAGTACTGCATTGGATATCAGTAGATGTCAATTAATAGTTAAAATGATTTTTACAAAAAAATATCATTTTACAATAACAAGAAATTTTTTTGAAAAACTATGAATATTACAATAAAGATTTTAAAAATTATTAGTATAATTTTTTCGTTGATCTTTGGAGCTATTTATTTTTTGACAGAAATCAACTATATGTCTAAGAAGGTAGTTAAAATATTGCCGACTAGGCTGGCTGTAAAAATTGCGCAAATATTTTACTACTTCTCTTTCCCCCACATTCTCTTACATGTTTTGCTTGTTAAAATTGCTACAATTTTTCTTGTTTCAATAAATACAATATGCAGTAGAAAAAGTACATAACTTGCACATTACACTTTTTTAAAAACCCACAGCCCAATTTATTCACAGTTGTATTATAGTCTGACTTAAATTATGAATGTTGAGTATTATAATGTAAAGCAAAAAAAAAAAAAAAAAATGCAGAATTACCGTAAAGTTGGGTTACTTGGACCCACAAGGAGGTTACTTGAGCCCACAGTAAAATGATAAAATCTGGGTTTGGTACTAGCATTAGAGACTGCAGAGTGCTTCTACCTAGAGGAGAAATGAGGAACTACGTGCAAGTCTTCAACTAATAAGTACCAAACCTAGATTTTATCATTTTACTGTAATGGGCTCAAGTAACCCCCTAGGGTCCAAGTAACCCGACTTTACGGTACATAAAACATTATAACAGGGCAAAATTCAAGCATGAAGAAGTTCATAAATAAAAGTTATAATGCAAATTCTTTTACCTCAAAAGACAAACTAGGTGAAACAATGTCACAGTTTGGAGTTATAATCGGAACTCCGTGTAGCTTGATTATTCCATTCTTTTCAATGACTTTCCCTGAATTAAAAAAAAAAAAAAAAGTTTAGAAAAGAATTATGCATAACCATTTCTTAAGTTCTGTTCAGATAAAGATTTAAAAAATGAAACATTGGAATCGACAACATGGTATTAAAAATTCTAATTAAGAGCAAAGGGAAAACTGCAAAATAAAAAAGTTACAACTAAGACAATATTAATATTATAAATTGGAAAATAAGTACAGGTTATGCATCAGATCTACTTAAAACACAAATTTCAGTTTCTGTCATTAACCATTCAATGCATTGATTTTTTTTATTTTAAGAGTAAAAAATACTGCTGACCACACTAATTGCAACACCAAAAAAAAAAAACAAGAGGCATCACAACAAAATTTATTTTGTAGATAACATGTTGACAATGTATCAAATGATTAAATTTATAGACTTATGCGAAATGTTGTTCCTGCCAAAACCAATAACCAGAGTAGCCGCCATTGCTGGAGATCGTTTTTTTTTTTTTTTTTTGGTGTTGCAATTTGGGTCACCAGCAGTGTACTTTTAGCATTGTATGATCATATAGATCTGAAAAAGATACAAAAACTAAAGTTGAATTGTTCTTACAAAAATTAAACCTAATTAATGCATTAAATTTGAATAGCACACATGAAGACATTTCTCCTCTAGTGTTATAATTGATACAATGTGTATGTACATAATATCTTGACATTGAATTAACCCCTTCCTTCTCGCTCCCGTGAAAATGACGGAGTGAAGTTTCGTCCTCTATTTCTCACGCCCGTTATATTTCCGGGCTGAAGTGTTCAAAAATAATGCGCGAAAATAATAAAACAATCTATTTCTTATGCCCGGAATCATGTTTTATTCCTCAATATGTACACCAGATTGCTGCACTAGTCTATTTGCAACGTTTTTAGAGAAAAATATTATTAGAGTTATATTTTAGAGTTTTATTTTAGAGTTGAATATAATTTTCTTGAATAAAAAAATAGGCACTTTTATGACCATTTTCTTCAAAATTATGCGAGCGTTAAGGGGTTAAACATGAAATGATCTAAACCAGTGGTTCTCAACGGGGGCGGTGGGAAGATGCTGAGGGGCGGTGAACATGTTTTGGGCAGTAGGGGGCGGTGGGCATATTTTGGGCGATAGGGGGGCGGTGGGAAAATTTGGGGTCAGTGGACGATAAATGTATCACAGTTTAATTTTAAATTTAAAAATCCAAATTATATATTGTATTCAATCACGAATCCTACTTGAATTATTTGTGCCAACCACAAATCAACTTACGTACTCTGGAATCTTTAATCTTATTTCCTTACGTTTTTTTAAGGTGCCTGTTTTGCTTTCAAAAAAGTTTAGCTTTTTTCCCTTTTCTCTCTCCCTCTCTTTTGTAGCGATTTGGCTTTTTAGTGATCTTTTGTATCCGACAACCTTGAAAGTTGCAATCAGGGCTGCCCATTTTGGCTGATTTCGATCACGCACAGCCAAATGAAATTCAAAAGCATTAGCCAAACCATCGTTGGTTATTTTTTAGTCAAATTGTTGATTGATTCTTTCTAACTATTACAATGTTATTTCGAATAGCTTTATATAATTTTTTAGTGATGCATCTATATTTTACTTAGTAATTATCATGCCTGTAAAAAATACCGTACTTCATCTGTAGATGAAAATGGTCCAATTAAGTTCTCAAGTTTTAGTCGCCTACTTTGATTGTTGCTAAACGAAACTGGTTTTCAGACTGAACAATTCCTAGATTAGAATACCAGATTTTAATGTTTATTGCCAAACTTTAATGGGTTCACCATGTTCTCTTAAGTTATCTTAGTACCTATGGGAAAGTAAGTCTCCCCCAAAGTTATTCAAAATTTCTCGATGGGAGCGGGTATTCGTGCAAATTTATTATTTTCCTTGGTTTGGTCACTTTCCTAAATTTTACCTAGCAAACGTATTGCAATGCTTAAGTGCTCACCCAATTTGACTGTTTAGTTTGACCTCAGTGTTTTCACTTTGGCTTTTTCTCATTTCATTCTTTAAGTATTTGGTACGGTTTCAGAAAAGAGAATTGGAACAAAAGCTGGCAGATAATATTGACAGGAATCCAAAGGAGTTTTTTGCATACGCAAATTCTGGGAAAGTTCGAAATAGTCAAATTGGGCCACTAGTAGATGAGCATGGAAATTTAATTCAGAATGATGGTGATATAGCAAATGTTCTAAATGACTTTTTTTCCAGTGTTTTTAACGATAACTGTATCTCAACAGTTGACACAAGCAAGACACAAGCTACTACACAGCTTGAGGACTTTGTATTTTCCAGGGAGGACGTTTTACTTTATTTGAAAAAAATTAAAACCACAAAAGCTCCGGGACCAGATAATATTTATCCAAAAATTCTAGTAGAATGTGCAGAGGAATTAGTTGACGCTATAGTTAATATATTCAATGCTTCGTATAACTCAGGGATAGTGCCAGAGGACTGGAAACTAGCTAACATTACACCACTCTTCAAGAAAGGGTCTAGAGGTAATGCAGGAAATTATAGGCCTGTGAGTCTGACTTCAGTGGTATGTAAAATTTTTGAAACATTGATCAAAATTAAGATTATGAATTTCTTAGAAAATAATGGGCTGTTGAGTAGTTTGCAGTATGGTTTCAGAAAAGGTAAATCGTGTGCTACTAATTTCTTACATTTCTACGACAAGGTTACCTTGGCTTTAGATAGCAAAAAATGCATAGATGTTGTTTACATAGATTTTCAAAAAGCTTTCGATAAGGTACCGCATGTAGCACTACTCAGCAAATTAGCTGGTATAGGGGTAGGAGGTAAAATTCTAGTTTGGGTTAGGAATTGGCTGACAGGAAGGAAACAAAGAGTAGTTGTTAGGGGTAACTATTCTAAATGGAGTGAAGTTTTAAGTGGGGTTCCCCAAGGATCAGTTTTGGGTCCCCTTTTGTTTATTATTTTTATGAATGACATTCATGAAAATGTTTCTGGAAACATGAATTGTTTTGCCGATGATGTCAAACTTATGGGGGTTGTGGAGAATGACGAACAAATAAATCAGCTGCAACAGGATTTGGATCATATTACTAAATGGGCAGACAAGTGGGGTATGGCAGTTAATGTTGGGAAATGTCAAGTGCTGCATTTCGGTCATGGAAATAAGCATACAAGCTATTATTTACAGGGTTCGGTCATTAGTAGGGCAGATAATGTTATGGATCTAGGTGTCTTAATAAATCAGGATTTCAAGTCCAGTCAACAGTGCAGCATAGCTAGTAACAAAGCCAATAGGATGCTTGGGTTTATTAATAGATCTATTTCAAACAAATCTAAGAAGGTTCTTCTGCCTCTATATAGAAGTTTGGTAAGACCTCATTTGGAGTATGCTGTTCAGTTTTGGTCTCCTTATCTGAAGAAAGACATTAATTTATTGGAAAGGGTACAAAGGAGGGCTACAAGGTTAGTGAATGGACTTTCTAATTTAGACTATGATTCCAGACTTAGAATGCTTAATATGTATAGTCTTGAGCAACGGAGAACCAGAGGGGACATGATTCAGGTATTTAAATTTATTAAAATGAATGATGTTGCAGGGTTGGATTTTTGCAAGGAAAGCAGGACAAGGGGTCATTGTTTTAAGCTGTTTAAACCTCAGGCGAACCTGGAAATTCGAAAAAATTACTATTTTAGCAGGGTAGTGGGAACTTGGAACAGCTTACCGGAAGAGGCGGTAAAGAGCAATGGAGTAGATGGCTTTAAGAGGGCCATTGATCTTCATTGGGGTCTTTAATTTGACTAGGACCAGCCAAGTTGGGCCCTGAGCCTGCTGCTGGTCGCCACATTTGTATTTGTATTTGTATTTGTATTCATTTACTTTCATGGTTTATTTTTAGGGAAATTTCCTTTAATGATGCTCACATTTATTACCGACCTCTCTCATCAGTCTTTGCACAAAGACTTCTATAAGCGCTTTGAGGATATTTTTTCTCTGAAAGTTCCTCAATGGGTCATCAGCCCTTTTGAAAACATTGAGACACCAGTTGTTCAGTATCAGAAAGAATTGGTTGAACTTTTAAACAATGAATTTTTGAAAGCTGGTTTCCGGAATGTTAACAATGTTGCAGGATTTTGGGTGCAAAGAAACATAAGTAGCCTTTATCTTGCTCTGTGGGCTACAGTCAAAATTTTTTTTAGTTAACTTCCCCTCTTCCTACCTTGTCAAACGAGGATTCAGTGTTGTCACCTACCTAGTTACAAAAAAGAGAAATCGTCTCCAAATCGTCCCAAGAGGGGTTTTGCGCCTTCATCTCACAAAAAATATTTAGCCGACTGATTAAACTGGCTTTGAATCACCAAGCACAAATATCTCACTAGTATATATTTCTGAAGTCGAATATATTTTTTTGAAAGTCGAATATTTTTTAAGCCTAGATGTATTTAAATTTCTAAATTCGTCATTTTAATTCTATATATAATAATGTATACCGAGGGAAAATATATGTTGTTTAATTGTTTTGTAAAATTCTGGAAGGAAATTATTTTAAGTTTACCTCTTTTCGCAAAACCCCTCACTTTTAACATTAAGGCGGGCGTTGGAAAAATTTTCACTAATTAAGGGGGCGTTAGCCATGAAAAGGTTGAGAACCACTGATCCAAACTAATAGTAGGCAGGGGTGCAGAAAATGTTTTCCCATCCAACATTTCCCCCAATTTGTATGAAAATTTCCCCAAAATTTAATGATATAAATAAGCTTAGATAAAAATTGATTTTGCATCACTGCAGACGTACCACAGTAAAATATATTTCAATTAATTACAATTTGTTTCTCCATAAGCTAAGTTATATACATAATACTTATCAATAAAAGCACATTAACAAAAAATTGTATTTATATATTGTTTATGGGAAAGCGGAAAATGATTTACGACTCCTTTTAAAAGGAAGAAATAATTATAATTTGGAAAAGAAGTTTCCCGATTCTTTTTTTATTTTTCGTAAAAAATTTCTCCAAAAGACCAAAATTTCCCCCGATCTAGGATCGCGCGATCTGACTATTCTGCACCCCTGATAGTGGGTAGTATTCAATCAAAAAATACCCCACACTTTTCACATTTAATAGCTGAAAACTTTCCACATTTGGGATAGTTGCACCATTGCCTTTTGTAAACAAGTGACAGAAAATATCTAACCGCATCTGTACGTACATCACCAGGTGGTACGTAAATTTCTAAAACCCTATTTGAGTCTAATGCGTAATTAATCACTTGTACCTGATGGATGTCCATGCTTATCATGGCTGATTACACCACACAATCTCAACTGCTTGTTCTTGGAATTCAAATAAAGGCTACAAGTTTTTGATCACATCTTTATTGACTTCAGAGCTAGAATCTAATCAATAACAGTTGAACCAAGAAAATCATAAACTAATCTGAAATATATTTGTTTAGTTATGTGATGTCAACCTAAATAATCATCGAAAGCTGTATTTACAAATTGTTTGTAAGTTTAGTTCGCCAAGTAAAGTGGAAGGACATACCTTCCACTTTACAAAAGTGGAGAAGAATTTACACGTTGTGGATGGAACTCAAGCACTTGCTAGTAATCATCCAGTGGAAAAATAGCGCGTTTGTCTTGCGGAGACTAACCGCTTTTAATGTATGTACGTCAAATATCTATTTTCTACTCACCTTGATGGGTTTTGTAAAAAACAACCTGCTGTAATGACAGGGCTAACAGAAAACTAGTTTCGGGGGGGGGGGATGTTATGGAGTGACATGTGGACGATGTGTGATTAAAGCTTAAGAAGTTAACACCTCCTATATGTTTATCATAAACCTACATTACTGCTGGGTAATTTGGTTAGTCTCTCATTTATGTTTAAAAATTAATACAGTCAGTACCAAATGAAGAAAAGTTTTCAAATATATTTTATGGATAGAAGAAATTATGCATCAAATTTCATACAAAATACAGTGAAGGGTTACAAATACAAAAGGAGAGATAAAATGAGATAAAGAAGAAGGACAATTTTAAACCAGGGCTGCGGAGTCGGAGGAAAAATGGTGACTCCGACTCCGAGATTTTAAAACTTTCGACTCCGACTCCCGACTCCTGCTTTTTTTTTTTTTTTTAACCCAAATATGAAGAGGGAAAAACCCTAAACAAAGGTTGAAATATTAAGTCCATTTTTTAAAGTTTCATTTTTATTCATGGTCGTAGCTAGGACTCACTTTAGGGGGGCAGATAGCAAGCTGGGGTATCCCAGTCGGAGGTCATGAGAGGTCATTGTGACCCCTCAAAAAGTTCAATTTTCTCAAGAATTCTCGCAGGTAATTTCACCACATTCACCTCAATTCTCGGAGGTCACTGTGACCTCCCAAAAAGTTCATTTTCTCCAGAGCAAAAGACAAGTGCCGCTCTTGTCATTTGACTCCGTACAAAACTAATCCTTATCTTGTTAAATGGCCAGACTTTACTTTAACACATTGCATTTTTGCTGCAAAGACCCGCCATTTGAAGCACTTTTTAATGATCCTAGATGCTAAGGATTTGGATATTGGACGCTGAAAATTTGTATCTGTTAGTTTCAAAGACATGTTTTCACCTCCATAAAATTTCATCCAAATCGGAGGTGGTCGGAGTCGACATGTTTTTCAGCGACTCCGACTCCTTTGGTCCAAAATCAGTCCGACTCCGACTCCGACTCCGCAGCCCTGTTTTAAACTATAACTTAATAATGAAAACAAACATTGCATATTTCATATTTAACTTTTTAAAATTGTTCTTTCTTTATGCGCAACACATCACCAGCTCAGTTATTCCACCCAGAGACTGCAGTTTAGTCCTTATCATACACTCATCAATTTGGAATAGGAAATATCCGAGCTGAAAGCAGATAGATCCTCTTATAGAATCTAAGAGTACCAAAAAAACTTATATTTCTTTATGATTTAAAAAATTAAAACAACTTCACTACTTTTTAAATTTTTTAAAAAATATATTGATGTTTTTCCAACTTGGTTGTTGTTATTACTTAAACCACTCGGGCGCCTGAGCCGGTGTAGACAAATCAACCTCATTCAGGGGTGATTGTGAGTTCATGAAAAAATACCTGAAAGTTTTGAAGAGAAAATGTGTGTGGGGGGAGGGGTGCTTTTTTCAAAAAACCAAGGCCCCTATTATAAGTACACCTAATTTTATAATTATACATATTTAATAATAAATTGCCTTTCATAAACAAACAAGACACATTTCTACATTCGAATAGTTTCAAATAGTTTTTAGTCAAAAAAAAAAAACATAAAATGACATCTCAACATTTTTGTTCCATGAATATTATTAGTAATTATCGGAAAATCACCGAAAATTCGAAAAATAAAAAGAATACCGCAGTTGGGAAGACAAAAGCATAATTAAAATATTTTATTTCTGGTATTTTTGAACATGAAAATACCAGAATCGATAAAGAAAATACCGGAAATCCGGTAAAATACCGGAACACAATCACCCCTGCTCATTTAAGACAATAGGTGCCGCTTCCGTGTTTACAAGCACCATTAAGGTGGAAGTCTGATTTAGCTCCAAAATAGGCATGAGCACTCATTTATGTGGTAGGCAGCTATTCATAGCGCAACACAAATTCACAAAAAGAAAGGACAAGGACCGATGAGAGAAAGTAGATCCATGCCCGTGCTGGGATTGGCACCCAGGACATCTCCATCCAGTCAGATTTCCCTGACCACTAGACAAGGTTGCTGGCTTTTCCAGCATTACACTTGTAAAAGCAAAGTGATTACTTTGGTTACTAAATAGGAAGATAAACTACACAGGTCTGCTTCTATCAAGAGGGAAGATTAGGAGGTCAACGAGGAAGGGGGATTTCGACTCTTGCTATGGGTTTCATAAAAAATTGAATTGGTCGCGACTACACACATCATTTTTACTTCTACTGAAAGAACTGTAATTTTACCAGTAGCAATAAGAATAATAACAATACAGGGACCACGCTAACAGTTTTAAGTTGTTAGCCAGTAAATTAGCCAAACTTTAAAAGTCTTAGCCAAATTTCAAAAGTTTTAGTCAAAGAATTGAAATTATTTTTCTTTCGTAATACAATGCATCTAATTTTTCTCCCCCAGTGAAGATTTCTGAGAATTTTCGTTCGCCAACACTTTAGCTACATCAGAATTTCTTTTGCTGAATTTTCGATTTTATCGCATTTGGCGAGGTGGCGAATGCTTAGCGCGTTCCCTGCAATAATAGTAACAGCAGGAGCCTATTCAAATTAAAAAAAACACATGAATAGAAGTTAAAAAAAATTTCCGAGTGAGTACATACCAAGTATTTCAGGCATTCCATTTCGAAACTTCAATTCCTTTAATTCAGTGGCTTTCTTGAATGACTTAGAAGAACTTGCCGTGAGGGTTCGGTAATATTTCCCTTTACTGACATCTTCGAAAACAGTTAACATTTTTGATACACGGGCGGTATATCCAGCTAATTCAGTAATCTACAACAATAAAAACATTTTCTTATAGTCAGAAGAGTACAGCATATTTTTGACACAAACTGAACAACATCTAAAAAAATCATTACTTCTTTGTAGGAAGACATCAAGCGTTCTGTAGCATCCCCACCAGCAATTAGAATATTTTTAGCAGTTGTCATATATTGCGTTCTTGTGCTTACACCATCATCACTAAAGTTATCATCTGCAAGTAATTTTACTAATTTAAGTAATGTTTTACAAATATTATCGTAAGAATACAAAGATGTAGGCTATATAGTTGCAGATAATACTTTTAGAAAAATTACAAGAACTAGGCAATTCAGAGAAACACATTATAAAACATGAATACAAACCTTACATAATTTAAATTTTAAGAGAACTATAAATAAATTAGTTATTGAGAATGTAGGAGTAAATAGGATTATGAGATACGAAAGTACACTTGTGGATTTCAGTCTGCCTTTATGTACTAAATACCTAGATAAGAATCTAAATCTTTAAATTCTGCAGTATGATACCTACAAGACAAACTTTTGTAAACAGTACGATTACTTATTTTAGAGATGGCCAACATCAATGTAAAACCAATACTACTAATTTTTGCATTAAAATAAAACAATACTAGAGTTATGTTTAGAAAAAAAAGTTTCAAAGCACAGACAGCTCAGTTTTGATGCAAATAAGCTTCACATCTTACATTATCTTATAAAATACGAGGTGCGTTCAAAAAGTAAGGGCCATTTGGTAACAGAAAAAAATATACTCATAAGAAAAAAAAATGTCATATTTAGTTAGATACAAACTTACTTTAATTCTCTACATACTCGCCGTTCACTTCTAAGCATTTTTCGTACCGCTGCATCAGCTTCTTTAACCCCTCTGCGTAGAAACTTGCTGCCTGAGAGTTGAACCAGTTGACAAGCGTTTTTGAGTACCTCTTCAGTTTAAAAACGTTGTCTACCTAGCTGCTGTTTAAAATGTAAGAGGAAGTAGTCGCTAGGTGCAAGATCGGGACTGTACGGTAGGTGGCCAAAAAGTTCTCTACGAAAGTCTTAAATTTTTCCCTTGGTTTTGGCAGCAGTGTGAGGATTCGTGTTATCGGGGAGGAAGATTTTGCCTGATGAATTTTCCACGGCGTTTGTTTTGGATCGCACGCCTTAATTAGTCGACGAATCACAGAATGCAATTCACAGTTGACGGGATCAACGATTTTCGTGGCCATTGTTCTTTGCATTCATGGACAACAATACGACTTCAGAAATGAAATAAATGACGCTGTAGCTTCACAATGAGTCAGTTAATGACCCAGCAGTAGTAAAACTGCTTCGAAGCGCCATTACTTAAATACAAGCAAACGGCCCTTACTTTTTGAACGCGCCTCGTATGTTAACACTAAATGCATTTCAGTACAAAATGTATTTACTCATATAAATCTTTACACACACACACATATATTCAACTTGTATTTATTTTTTTATTTTGTTTCTAGATATGAAAAAATATTAATCTATCATGAATTTAATTTAGTCAACCTTTTTTCTTAATTATTTTAATTAGACACAAGTTGGCAACAAATTAATAATTTTTCTTCTAAAAAACTTTTATAATTATTTTTCCAAACATTTTTTTCTATCTAATCTTCAATTCCATTGACTTATAATTTTTTTTTCACTTAATTTAAGTATTAATATTAATTAATTTATCAAACTGAAATGCAGCAAAAATATAAAAAAGTACCTACCAGCATCTTTTTTAGTGTATCCTGTCATTATTGGAATTGATATGATGACCATCCCAGAAGCCGACCAAACATATTTCATGAGAAATTGCTCAAGCATAACGTACCACAATTTCTTATTCAAAATTTGATTCATCTGCAAGGCAAGAGCCTTGTAACTCCTCTGAAGTAAAGAAAGCTCAACCTGCAAAAAAAGTTAAAAATTTTTTTTAGAAAATAAATACTGAGAAAATAGAAAATATAAAAAAAGGAAATTTATTTGAAATTTGACACCTTGAATTCAAACTCTGTTTTACCCATTCGCAAGTTGCAACAGGACCCAACACGATTGGTTTCTTGTTTCTACAAATGGCTCTTGTCCTCCAGAATTAACTTTATTTACATACACCTTTTCTAACTTTACACAATCCCTTTACACAAAATCAGTATCCAGCACGTAACAAACCTCCACAAGCATGTCCCTCCTTCTGAATGGTGGCATATGTAAGAGGAGGAATGTGCCAGTGTGTGCACGTTTCAGTGTGTGTGTTATAGTTAGATTAGCCATAGAGCAGAAGTAGCAAATGCTAGGGACCCGGCGCTCTCAGAACAAAAATTTCTGCTGAAACTTTTTGGTTTCCTTTTTCAAATATCATTTCTAAATATATTTTCTCAGTAAAAGAAAAAAAAATCCTTAAATTTCAAAATTGTGAGGATTGATCTTTTAGCAGGATGTCTGGTCTTATTGTCATTCTAGGGCATCTAGACATCACAGCAAAAATTTGGACCACCTCTTCATATAAATTTCTTGAACTAGATTTCTATTGGAAGTACACACTGCTTTTTGATAAGTTTCCTGAATTCGATTTCTACTAGAAGTACACACTGCTTTCCAATATAAAAATATTTTTAGAATATCTCATCAATTTTGCACATTAATAATGTGCCTTTTGAGGACATGCAAATGGTGACAAAAATACAAATGTGAGCACCTAAAGCTTAAAGTCAATTTAGAAACAAGAATAGTGGAGACTACTTCTGCCCCCTACAAAATAGGCTTATGAGCACATAATTTTTGAGGATTGGTCAATAACATGACAGCAGTGACTAATTTTAACAAAGTTATTACATTCTCTCCTGTTCTTTTTTATTATTATTAAATACTCCATTATTTTAACTTTTGTAAGTACCAGCAACCAGTACTGTATTTACCTGTAAGCTAAAAAACAATAGCTTAGGGCCCCTGCTTTTTTAGGGTAACACAACTCCCAAAAAGTTGTGTAATTTTTTTCTTAACCCATTACCCGCTGGTGTTGCGTTGACGCAACGGTCATTATAAAAAATCATAAAAAATTCTCTATTTAACTAATTTTTATGCCGATTTCAGTTTTAGGTTTAAGAACAACCATAGAAACATGTTAAGTAAAAAAATTGCCTCAAACATTTTATTCTATATGTAATAAAAATTGTGGTTCTAACATGCTTTTTTTTACTCAAATTTGTAATCTATTTTTCTATCAAAACACTTAGAAAAGAAAAAAAGTTTGGGTTTGTATGTGAAATACTCTTAGTCAAGGTCACTTTTATAAAAAAAATTCCACTCAGAATTGATTCTGTGTCGGAGGGAAGGAACGCAAAAGCAGGTGTTGCGTGAGCGCATCGTCAGCGAAAAAGGGGTAGTCAGATCTTTGGTCAGACTGCCTGTCTCAACTGCTTTTTCGAAAGGCATACGCGCATTTCTATTCTGCGCGTTTCGACTTTTTTTTCGTCTCCGCCTTTTGAAATGCCCAGAACAAGATATCTTAGTTTAAGAAGCATTCGAACATGTTTTTGAACAAAAAAATTAAAAAAAAAAAAACTCTGATGTGATGATGATGATTCGAGGTTCTACTTACGGTAAAATTGAGCCCGTAAAGAACGTTTCTTGCTACTCCAGAATTCAGAAGAAAAAGGTTCCTGTTCCTCAGCTTTGCATCATTGAGCAATACAGGCCCGTCATTTAGGGGGGGGGGCAGGGGGGTCAATTGCCCCCCTGAGAAATCAATGTTTTTACATATAAGTGGGCGTGGTTTTTCATGTTTTTCGGTGAAATTGCATTGTGTTTGGACCCTTTGCGCCCCCCTCCCCCGGAAAAACTTGAAATGCGTCCCTGGAGCAATATAACATGGAAATGGGTAATGTTGATTAGTGAAATAATTTAGTTTCAAATTATAGAATTAGAGTCTGAGAGAAAAAATGTTGGCCAATATTTTCAAATTATATCTAAGCTGCACAAACAAATGCTTGGAAACTTTCAAGACTGTCTGAAGAAGGAAATAGAAAGTCACTGTTGGGGTTTTAGACGAGAGGTTGCACTTAATTTTTGCAGCCCCCCCCCCCTTGATAATAATACACAGAAGAAAAGTTCAGCTACAGGACCGTCAAGCAAATTCAGCTTTCCAATGCCAGTATCTGGGGGGCATTTTACAGCAAGATTTACAAATAACAAAAAGGTACGGTGCAAGTATTTCCATTGTGTTGTTTCTGAAACCACTCGGGTACCGGAGCCCGAGTAGACAGATCTTCCTGAATTAACTCGGAACAAGTACGGCTTCCGTTCTTATAAGCACCATTAAGGTGGAAGCCCGATTTCGCTCAGAGAGCTCTGTTCTTTTGAACCAGGCCAAGGGCCGAGTAAACAACTGGTTTTGTACCCCTAGAGGCATCGCTTAACTTGAAGGATTTTGTGACCACGACCCATTTTACTTCGCCCAGCCACCATTAGTAACGACGGTGGAGTACTCCTCGGCTAGGATCAAACCCGGGACATTCCGGTTACGAGTCCGATGTCTTATTGGTCAGGCTGACCACGGCCCCATTGCCACTGTCAAACTGTTTATCGTTGCAATGCTTGTGATAATGCTCTCCACCCCGATTGCTACGAAATTGATCATGTATGATCTTGGATAATCAGGTTTTTGTTAAATTAAAAATTTTTTGATTGATTTTTAAAAAACATTTTTTACTTTCTTCTAAAGTTCTCTGCACATTTCAAAACCATATCAAAGCTCATACAAATTTTAGCTGTCTAAAACGCATTGAAACTGCGGAATTGTATCAAATAGAACTACTTAGCATCCGTACCCCTTTTCCGCTGACGTTGCGTCAACGCAACACCCTATATTTCTAAATGTAAGGGGAATTTTGTTCTTTTTGCAGCATAATACTATTGTATGGGCTCAAAATAGTAACTTTTATGATTTGTATCAAAAACAAATAATGATTTCGAGTTTCGGCGGTTAATGGGTTAAATGAAAAGTGCTTGAAAAAGTAAATTTAACTTTCAGGTGCTTGAAAGCCTTGAAAATTTGAAATAACATAGTTATAAATCTTGAATTTTAAGATTTTTAACAAATGCGAGGGCCAAGAAGGAAGTGGAGCCTGAATATACCAAATTTAGTTAGTAGCCACATCCTGCATCAAGTGTAAAAATCATGGTTTTGCAAGTTTTTGAAACATATTGAATCAGATCTATTTTTGTCTCACATATTTTATATTATCCTCTTTATTTTGTCCAGAATTCAGTATTTTGGAACTTCTTTCGTGTTTACTTGTTTTTATCTTACTTCTACTGCATACTGTCAAACAGTACAGCACGAAAAAATACATTACCTCTATTTATTTATTTATTTTTTTTTTTTTTTGCTTGCTGCACCACTTATAACAAAAAATTGTAATGAGGTGTCTACATATTTTTTAAAAACTTAAAATAAGAGCTTCACAAATTTTGAACAATTTTGTAAAACTTTACAATCAAGTATTAAATTGTCAGAACTTGGAAAGTGCAAAAAAATATATTATAATTGTTTTAGAGTCATTGAAAATAAGGTCGTTCTTCTATCTATTTTCCAAATCCCTACACCATTCCTTTTAAAGCATTTTGTAGTTTTTACAACTCTATTCAAACAGCATTTCATTAATTAGTGTCAGCTACAAATTTAATCAATATATTCATTATGATTTAAAAGAAACTTAAAAACAAAAAATTTATAAATGTTCTGCATTCTTTTGCAAATTAAGGTCAATCAAAATATATATATATTTCTATTTTTTTATTTATTTTTGTAGTTTAACAAACGATTGACATTAATCGACAGAGAGGAAGAACGAGAGAGGAAGAAAGATAAACATATCATCACTTGCTTACATCTATTTTCAGTATAGTTACATAGTAATTTTCGATCAGTTTCCCAACTTACCGACAGAAACAGCACTTAATAGTATAAAATGATCAATAATATAAAACGCATAAAATCCTTTAAAAGAAATAGGTAAAAAGAGATGTAAAAAGGGATTTACGAAAGAGTAATATTCCGAAATACAATTGAAGCACTTTTAAGGAGTTTCAAAAAGGTATTTAATGGTTTTCAAAGACTCTAGAACAGGCCTGCCCCGCCCCCCCTCCCCCAGGGCCGCCGAGAGGTTTACAGGGGCCCCGAGGCAAAGTACTGACATGCGCCCCCCCCCCTTCCAAAAATAATCTTCAATTCTAAGACAACTTACGTTCGGTGAAGTGAAGAAAAATAATAGTATTTTGTATTTGCTAATTTTTCTTCCAATTTTATATTTTTGTGTGTTTTATATTTTTATAATCTGCTCGTGTGCTGTACTTAAGTATACTATGATATAAATGCGTATGAAATAAATCAGAAATACATAACACAAATTTACAAATAATATTCCTACTTCAATTTACTAATAACTATTAATAATTCTATCACTACTTCACAAAATTAATAATACGTATTTACATAAATTACACATGTATGTGTTTTAAAATCCTTTGAAAAAAATTACATTTCTTGACTATTAAAAGCGTTATTCCTCACTTTGAAAGTTCAGTAAAACTTTCCTTTTTACACGTAAGAAATGCCTATTAAGTATTACAGAAGATAGCCCCCTAAGCAGGGTTGTTTGATTTCGTCCGGGGTGGAAAAAACCGCCGGAAAAAACCTGGAAAAAACCGCCCCGGACAAAATAGCATTTTGTCCATTTCGTCCAATTTGTCCACTTTAAGGAAAATGACAGTTCTTGATCAAAAAAGTTTTAAAGTAATGTTTCAAAATATTGATTTTTTTTCAATGAGGTAATAGTTTTATTATCAAAATTAGCACACATAATTATGTGTACAAACAAATATTTAATAAACAACAAATACTATAAAAATATAGTATCTCAGGGCTCCCGCTAGATACTCACAAAGCTGGGTCCCAAGGACCCACCGCTTTTGAAAAAGGGGGTCCATTTTAAAAATAGTGGGTCCCGCACTCCACAGGAAAAAAAAAAAGGTGAAACAATAATTTTTAATCTATAATAAAAAATAAACAACATTACAGATTCAGGCTGTGTAAAATAAATAACACTAGCTGCCAGGGCAGCTAGATTAGCTTCCTGCGGCATGTTGATGCATAACGTCCCCCCTCTCTAACTTTTACCTCATGCTGAAGTTATATTATTTGATATAATTTAATGTTCATTCGATTTCAAGACATACCACGCACGTGGCCCGGCGTTGCACGGGCACTTCGTGCCTTGAAAGTGGTGAAGAAAATTTCAAGAAAGTACTCCCCGCCAAGGCGGCTCGCTAACAGGCGCTTCACGCCTTTACTTTTTTCTTATATAAAAAAAATCATTCGAATTATTGAGATGCTTCGCGCTTTCAAGATGGTGAGGAAAGTTTCAGTAAGTTCAGCTCGCTTAAAAGAAAAAAAGCAGAAATAGATACTAAGTTTTTAATTAAGTAGATAGCTTTTCAACAAATGAATGTTTCAAAATATTACAAGTAGCTAGCGATAAAAATATTACGTAAGTGGCCCGCTTATGAGTTTCGTGTTTGATTTAGTTAAGCCTTTATTCAAAATTCTCATTATCATTTTTATTACTGTTTCATGGCAACCACGTTTTGCAATGCAAAAATGGATTTCATATTTAATCATTTATTAGGCTTAATCGCTTTAAATTTGACTACTTATTAATTGATATCTTCGCTAATTAAAATCGTATAATTATATCAATTGAAACTAAGGAAGCCTGAAAAATTACCTATCTATCGGTACCTGGTTCGACTTTCAGGTCATTGGCGTTCAGGAGAAAGAAGCGTGACATAGAAAGATAGAAAGAAAGATAGTTAGAAAGAAAGATAGTTAGAAAGAAAGATAGTTAGAAAGAAAGATAGTTAGAAAGATACTCAGTTTTTAATATAAGTAGATTACAGACAACGAAGTCGTCATAGGTCGCGTTGGTTGAAAAAAAGCAGATAATCCTCACCACCTAAATTTTACACTTTCGTCCCGCAAGACGAATTTTAGCGCGTCCTGCGGAACGCACTAAGTTTCAAGCATTGAGTCTCTTTCCTGAAATCCGCGTATTTTACTCGCTATAGCGCGTCAACGGGACCCCTGGTACCTGTGTAAAATAAATTAATGTTAACGATAAGATTTAATGCTTATGAAAGCACACATTAGCAGTAAGTGATTTGAAAATATTTGAGAAAGAAAATTTTGCCATGAAATGAAATATGTTCCTGTAATAACATTAATATAGCCATAAAACAATGATGTGTACATAAATATTTTACAATAGGGCAACATGCATTAAATCTTAAAAAAATATAACGTAAAATGACCAATTGAATCAAAATTAAACCAATATTTTTTGTAGCATCTAATGTAGTTTCAAATACAAATGATATACATTTATATATGTATTTAATTCGAACAAAATTTAAATAGGGTCAGGTGGGGGAAAGTGGGGCTATTTTGAAAAACACCCATTTTCTCTTTTATAATTGAAATATTTTGTTAATTCTTTTTTTAAGACAGAAATTGGGATTATAGCGAATGTTTTTATTTTAGTTTTAGAACACTCTAAGCAAGTTAAATGTTTACAAAACGTTTTTTTTATGGTCATTGCATGTGATATGTAAGAGTTAGCTGTTTACGAACTTTCCTCTAGAAGCATCATTAATTGGAAAATGATAATAATTTTGGTATAGACTTGGAGTAGAACATCTAAGAATCAGCTCCACATAAAGATATAAAAGCAAAGTTTAGAATTCTATTTATTATGGGTGGTTTTCTGAGGTGGGGTAAAGTGGGTCTATGGCTGAACTTTCCTAAAAGTTTACGATGGCGTTACGTAATTAGAGAATTAGTGCTATTTTTATTATATTATGTGCTTATTTTTTATTATCTTTTGCTAAAATTGGCCTTTGTTCTGTTAATTTGCATACAAAAATTTACTTTCTTGCTGTTTTCCCTGCTTTGTCATTAGTTTAACATTTGTGTCAATGGGCTTGGCAAGAAATTTGCAAGATATCGCCAAGTTGGCATCACTTTTGGCATCTTATTTTTGTCGCCAAATTTGGTGAAAAATCCCCAAGTGTCGCCAAGCTTGGCGACATTTGGCACGTTTTCGAAAACAATAAAAAGTTGCAGATTGTTCTAGAATGTTTCAGTATTGTGAATGATAGTAAAAAGAATAAAACTGATGGATTGTTTTATTCGTTAAATAACAAATAAATAAAATATTTTTTGCGCATTTGTACCTTTAAATGAAATTAAGGTATTTTAATTTCATTGTGTACTTACGTCACAATCATTATTTACACGTTTTTATTTAAATTTTCACACATTTCTGTACTAGACCCACTTTACCCCACCATGGGGGAAAGTGGGGCTATCAACACATGATGTTTTAAATGCATCACTGAGAGAAAACAATCTAGCAAAATAAAATGATTCTGCCTCATACTTAATCAAAATGAACCCAATGTATATAAAATGCATGAAAAGTTTCCGTAAAATAAATTTAATCATGTGATTTTGAGGCCGTTTCTAAAAAAAGGTCGAATTTAGCCCCACTTTCCCCCACCTGACCCTATAGAATTTATGAGAAAATATCACATAACGTTTACTTTTTAAGGGATTGTATTGTGTTAATAAATGTCTAAGGTAATAGAATACTCTTTCATTTCTTTTTAAAAATATGTATTAAAGAAAAACTTTTTTTTTTCTATTTGTCTATTCTACAATAATGTAAATACACTCAATAGTTTTTTCACTATGTTACATTTAATTTCTTTCAAATAAAATTAGTTAAAAATCAATGGGTTAATTGCCATTTTTTTTTCTTTTTTGTATGATACCATTACTCCATTTTGAAAAATGAGTAATGCAAGAGAGATATTAATTTTATATCATAACATTTTTATACATCAAACGTATGAAAAAAACTGTGTTTTCTTTCATTTCTTCCGTTTTGTCCATTTCGTCCAATTTTGTCCATTTCTTCCGGCGTCCCGGACTTTTTACAAAAAAGTGGACGAAATGACAACCCTGCCCCTAAGGCATTCGGCTACGAGCACTCGTTGCGTTGCTGTGGACACATGTAGATGCGAGATGTTTTTGCTTTGCCTACACAAAAATGAAGTTCAGTTAACAAAAAAACTGCCTTTTTATTAACCAGCAGCCCGGGCCCTCTCTTAGGCAGGGCCCCGGGCATACGCGTAGCGTGACCAAAAGTATTGGGGGGGCACAGGTCTCGAATTTTTGGAGTGTAGGCGGAGCCTTTGCTCCCTACCCTTAGATTTTTCGTTGAAGGAAAATTCGTTCTTACTTTTCGAACAAATTGCACACACCATTAATCCAACTTTTTTTTTAATTCTCCCCCGGGAGAATTTTTGAAAAATAGATACAAAATTCAGTATTTTGAGGTCTTATATGAACTAATTGATATGGCAAAATATAAGAAAAAAGAGGCAAACAAACACCCTTTAACAGTTAATCATTCGATCCAAATAAGATCGGTTTGCTTTTTGACAAATCGTTGATGGTAATCGATTAGTAATCGAAGCATGAGAGAGGAAGGAGGGGGAGAAAAATACTATACATGAAAAATTTCTGAAATGAGGCACTTCATAAAGTTATTTTAAGAGTAAAACTAACAATCCCATGTGATCTAGCGGTTAGGAACACTGCCTTTGACCCTAGTGACCAAGCTCGATATCCAATACGGTAAGAAATGAAGAAATAGATCACTTACTCCAAAAAAAAAGAGAGACAGAGGAAAAAAAAATAGCCATGCAAAACGCACTCATTAAAATTATAAAAACACAATTGAAGCAAAATAATAGTAAAGAATTATATAAATTTAAATTGTTGCTTTAAAAAAAAGAATACAGCAATATATTAGTTAAAATAATTATATTTATTAAATTTTCAGCTAGGAAAATTGTCATATTAACAATGACACAACTTGAAAAGATTCAAAAATGAGTTTTGAAAAAGAAAAAAAAAAACAATCTGTACTGAAAACGATTATAAATGTAATCCTAAATATTCTTATTTGAAATATCATTTAAGTAAGAAGTTTATAAATCAATTTGAGACAAGACTTATGCATTCAGATTATCTACTTCTACACAAATTACGTAATGCAAAGTAGTTTTTAGACAAGAATAAATGATGTATTTTGTTGCATTATGCACTGTAAGACTTTTGTTGTTACTTGCATGCATTTTGCACTTAATTTCTTTCTGATATGATTATGAATGACAAATGCTTGAAAGGAACATTCAATAAATTTAAAATTTTCATTTGTGAAGAAAGACAATTAAATTCTACATACAGAAATCCCATAGTTGAATAAATTAATTATTTTTTTCATTGCATTACATGGCAGTGAGATAAAAGAAAGGAGTCATATATCTTTTTTTCATCTCTCCCTCTCTCTCTCTCCTTCGTTCCCTCTCCCTCTTTCAATCAGCCAGATTTCGTGAAAATAATATTTTCAAATTAAAATTATATTTTAGCGTACAGTAGAACTCGTTTATAACGAGCTCGGATATAACGAGAACTCGGATTTAAAGAGGGAAATGAGAATATTTGGTTCGATCAATGTTAAGTCAAGACGAATAGAATTTGTTTCTAACAAGCAAGACCCGGTTTTAACGAACAATTTCTTCTGTCTCGTAGTCTTTTTTTCTCATCTTTCTAGTCCGATTCCTGTCTTATCTTCTTTTCTTCTTTTTTCCCCCCTGCGGTTCAATACTTTTGTCTGAAAAATTCCACCAGCATTCTAGTGTCATTAAATAAAGAACATTATAAAATTTAATTAATTTATGTAATTAAAGTAAGTATTAGTTAAATTATAAGTGAACTCAATTATTTGACCTCCCAAGCCCCCACCCCTTCTGGTTACACGCCGGCCGTAAGGACCCGTTTATTACGAGCACTCGGATTTAACGACCAACATGTTACGGTCCCTTCGTGCTCGTTATAAGCGAGTTCGACTGTACTTAGTAGTTACATCGAACTAAAAAAACTGTGCCTTTTAAAGAAGTAAACAAAATAGTATGATTTTATGCTTTTATAATTCTCTAAATTATTATTTTAGTAATGCCACACACTTGGAGAAGGGCACAATAAAATGTGACCCCAGAACGTGGACGGGGGAGGGTGCAAAACATCCCCAGAGGCCTTGCCTTAAACAATACTAGCAATCCTAAGGACTGTTTTAGGCAAAAAAAAAAATCTTTCAGACAATAATTTTGGCTCATAAAAGGAAATAATCTTTCTGATGATTTTTGTCCCCCAATTTCGGGAAAAATTTGGTGCTAAACTCTGAAAATTTCGACGGAGAGCCGGAATACCTCCGTGCCCCCCCCCCCCCTTTCACCTACGTACATGTGGGTAATAATTCAAAGATAAAATAAAGGAGAATAACTGCAAATGATATTCTGACGATTAATTTCCTTCTGATTTCATAAAACTTCATGTTCCAAAAGAAAAAGTGTCTAACAAGTTGGGGGGGCACGTGCCCCCCTGTGCCCCCCCGACGCTACGCTTATGGTGAATGGTGTGTGATGAAGTACGAAAATACATTGTATCCTTGAGTTGTGACAATTATTGAAGAAAACGAGTTTAAAGTAAAAGTAATGGCTGCTGTTGGAACCTATTATATATGGCCAGAAACGACAGATGAAATTTATTATAAGAAAACGTGTTTCGAAAAATTGAACCTACCTGAACTTGTTAATAACAGTGACCAGTTTGCATTTAAAAGTAATGTTATATAATATTTTCGATTGTTCATTGAATTTGGTATTAAATTTCTATAAATTCAATTTATAATTGTTAATTTTCAATATTTTGATCTAAACTAAGCTGTAATTTACATTCATTAATTTTTGTAATAAAGATTTGGTTGTAAGTAAATTTTGTAACGTAAGTTACTGTAACGTAAGTTACCCAGTCAAAAATTCCCATAATTCCCAATTTTTGAAATAAATTTTTAAATTAATGAAAATCAATTCCTGAGCATTATAAGGAACTGATAAATTATACTTCAAACAAGAAAACAGCTGTAATAGAGCAGAAATTTGCCTTAGAACCAATTTTCATATTATGTCATTCCCTTTTTGTGTAACGTAAGTTACTGCCTTAATTTTGACTGCTAAATTTTGAAAAATTTTGATGCATCGAATATTTTTGCATTTTAATTTTGCTTTTGACTGTCATTTTCATAGAAAACTTTTATTCAAGGTTTCTAAGACAATATTTGTCTGTACTGAGGTGCTAAATGCCTAAGCGTTGGTCAAAATGTAACGAAAGTTACCGTGGAATTGCCCGGGTGCGACACTGGTTAACGACATAGTGTTCAGGTGGTCTCTCTGAAATTGTTTGAAATTAAATTTTTATAAACGTTTCGGCAATTTTTGATGAAAAAAGCGCGGGGCTGTCCCCCCCCCCTCGAATTCCCGCTACTGATTGAAGTGTTCAAAAGCTTATTTAAATTTAGAGCTTTGAATGGTGACGAACACGACTTTTTGCGAAAACCTTTATATCTGGATTAAAAAGGAATGGAAAAACACACACACACACAAACTTTTTTTTTCTTTTTCTTGGAAAAGGAAGTACAAAAAAAGTTTTATAACATGTAAGATAACTATCTTTTCCCATGAAAAACTGCTGTTGCAAGCAATATCGGCTCTGATTTACGAAACTCGTCTGAATGCCACCAGAAGATAACAAAAGAACAAAAAAAAAAAAAAAAAAAAAAAAAAAAAAAAAAAAAACCGCCGACTTTAACTCTACACTGCATGATTTTTTATTTATCTTGTCAATGTAATAAGAAAACATGGAAAAATATTACAAAAAAATTAACTCTAAATTTTACCACTTTCTAATTAAAACTAGTTTTGTTGCCAAATGGCTACACCATGCATTCAACAGATAAAAATGATTTTAAATGAGTTTTGAAATTAGTTTTTTTTTTTGTAAAAAAATAGAGGAATTGAACATTTGGTGCACTGTACTCTTGTAATCCTTTACACTTTGACATTTTACATCACTGTTTATTTGTACTGTGTTCTTTCCGATGATCAATTCTGTCAAATCTGATATCTTTTGAATTCTCTCTCGCGCAAGCTTTCTTTCTTTCTTTCTGAAATTTCTTTTCTACTCTGAATAAAAGATAAAATTTACGTTCTTTGTAAATATAAAAGTAATATATTTAATATTATTTTTAATACTAAAGGCTAAACTGTATTGCATGTTGATGAACTGTATTGCATGTTGATATTATAAGTGCATGTAAACTTAAGTGCGGATATTCAGTAGTTTTGAAAATTAGAGGGAAACCCGTGATGATCACAGCGCATTCCTATGTAAATACGTATTTTTTAGTTTTTTTAAAAACTATATTTTAAAATTATTAATAATTTTACTAGTCCGTGTAAGCACAACGTTTGTGCTAACTGAAATCTAAAATGAACACGTTTTGAAGGATTTTCCTATTAATTTTTTGTTTGTTCACTCTGTTGAACATCAGCTAAGCATTGATAATTGCGAGGTCTAATAAACGGTAGAACAGCCGAAAGCACCGCTTTTGGGTCCGCGTGATTATATTTTATACCTTCCAAAAAGAGAAAGAAGCTAGTGCGAAACATAAACAAAGCACATACTTCTAGACTACAGAGATGAATCGAAATGTTCTCTGGATGCTTACTGCATAATGTTGCCAAATGGCTACAGACATGTATTATGTCCTAGATTTTTTCCAAATAATTATTTTGATGCAAAACGTGTCGCAAACGAAAGATAAATGTTTATTTTGTTCATGTTATTTTTTTAAAAGACAAAGAAAAATATTTCATTGTAAAAAATAATTTCAAAACTTGGTAGTTTACGTGATTTTAAAAGCTATCCATATGGATTCATTTAAGAGCATGTAACAGACCAGTGCTGCTATGTATGGAGGATAAATGGTGATAATTGCTTTTAATATACCCAATACTTGCTTTTTACGCATTGAGTTGCCTTATGACTACATTCTGCTATTCATAAGGAGGACAAATTGTCCATGTATCCAATTGGCAACACCATGCAGTGTAGGGTTAAGTAAAGCAGAAAAGATTCCCCACCCCCACGCCTTTATACTGCTAATCAGTAACAAATTTTAAGAGAGGCACAGGGGATTCGTGCCCTTCGCAAAGGGGTATAAATACTTTAACTACACCATTTACTGTTTTTTAATTCATTGCTTCCTAACATAAGCAAAAAAGGCTGAACTACTATTTCGATAAAAACACGCACACGAAGTATGTTTGAATTAAATCACTTTGGTTTGCTGTGAGAGTAATTGAAGTCGGCCGTCAGTTAAAAATATCACATAAAATTCACGAGTTTCGAATTCAAGGTTACATGATATCAGGATTTGTTCATTAATTTTTCTTTGATAGAAAAAAAAAGATTATTCTGTTGTAATAACTTTTTAATTTTATCATTATGACAATGTTTCTATGTAATACCGTGATACAGATTTCATGTAATTATATAAGGTTCATTTGTTAGTTAGTTAAAAATGTTACAAAAAAAAATGTAACCCCCACATTCGAAGTAAATTAGTATGTAATATTTCTCTGTACTTTTAAGTAGATTAATTGGCTTTAATGGCCCTTTAAAATCATTTTAAAGGAATCCCGTGAGGTTTTTTTTTTTTCAGAAAAAAGTATGGGAGGGGGGAGGGCACGGCTTTTTTTTCGTTACTCTTCCCAAAAGCCATTGTTCTAGCAACTCCTGTCGTTAATGGGAACAATTAGCTATATGAGGACACTGTGTTGGGTGAATAGTTTTTAAGAATGTTCGGAAAAAAAAAGGAAAACGGACAGACCCTATAGGGCTTTTGTTTTGTGTAGGGCAAATGTTTTGTGTTTGTAATCGGCCGACTTCGAGCTCATTTTTCTGGAGGGAAAAATTGAGAACATTTAGGATTACATTTCAATGCAACAAAAGGGGGAAAATACTTCACTTCACACTTCACACTCCAGGCTCCCCCATACCTACCACAATTCGTGGTTTAACCGGGATAGGGCCCTGAAGAGCGCTCTGTTATTTTTGAGCCAGAACCAAGGGTCGAGCAAACCTTTGGCCCAGCACCCCGCGAGGTATCGTTTCACTTGGAGGACTTTGTGACCACGACATTTTTAACGTCCCCCAGCCACCATTAATCAAGACGGTGGATCTTTGATCTGCTGGGATCGAACCCGGGTCCCTCCGGTCACGAGTCCGACGCCTTACCGATCGGGCTACCACTGCCTTAGGGGGGAAATGCTACAAAGTAAATGAAAAATAATTTATCCTAACACCCCCACCCCACCCCACCCCTTCACTCCCACATATACAATTCACTTTTATTTCACGCACGCACACAAAAAAAAAAAAAAAAAAGTAACAAATTATTGTCTCAAAAAAAAAAAAAAAAAAAAAATGAGGGAGCTCGGAGCATCACTGCATCCTCCCCACACAATCTGCCACTGTACCACCCCGTAGCATGCGTGCCTCAAGTTGACTATCCCTGCTTTAAATTAAAAAAAAAGTAATAATGAATTTTACTCCAATAAAAATATATCCACCCAAAGGCTTCTATTCTAAATCCGTCAACGATTGTAAACTTATCTAATCCTCGAAAAATACTTGTACATTCATTTTCTAACAGATGTAGTTCATCCATTGATGTTTTTTCCCGCTATAAAACTCTCCAACAAAGAATTCCCAAACCGCTATGTTTAAAATACCCTTTATATGAGGCTCCTTGCAGGTCAACAGCAAGCAAGATCGCCTACAGCCAGCTCACTCATCATGTAAGTCTATTAGATCCGAGTTCCGTATTTCGTGACCAACGTTTGACATCCGCACGGGTTGACACATTTATTATATGATCGCCAACTTAAATCTCGCCAATGTTCGCTGTGCGCCAGTTTTCGTGAGAATATTTGCGTCTAAAAGCAAGGTCGTTCTTTTTATGTGTCTGAAAAGATTATCATTTGTAAAATTGTAAAAAAGATCTCAACCCTAACATTGAATTGAAAAAGAAAAGGAACTATAGAATACCGCTTTGGAATGGATTTCCAGTACAATTTTTTTAAGGAAGTTGTTTTCTGCCAGTGTTGCGCGGTAAAAGGTGAAACTCGTTTTACAGTTTACGCAGCTCTGTATGGAAAATTTCTTGTTGATTCTTACGTGAAATAGTGCCAGTTTTTTTTTTCCTTTTTTTTGGGGGGGGGGGGGAGGGAGGGGTAATATAGAGATAGTTACCCCTCGTAGGAACGGAAGTTTTATTTTTTTTTTAAATTTGAACAAAGCGAATGTTTTTTTTTTTTGGTAATAGTTTTTAAAAAGCACGAAAAAAGATTTATTATCTTTTAATCAGAAGGGTAAGTTAGCAGTTAATTCATTATTTCCATATAAGTAAACTCCCACGGGCCTACGGGTCTTTTAGACTTCTGCTTTTTTTTTGCGGTGATTTTGATTTTATTATTATTTATTTTTGTTGTTAAAGATTCTCTTTTACATTCAACGTTATCAACGTTGTGTAATTTTTTCAGAAATAATTTTTGAAATAAGTAAGTATAACTATAGGTTAAGAAAATAGTTTATAATTGTAAACGATACTTAGTTTGCGGCTGTTTCTAAAAATAAATAACTCTTTGGGTCAATTTTAATGGTCAGAAAGTATAAAGTCCCCCCTAGACGATTTTTATTCTATCTCTTATGTTAATTTTTTTCAGTTGAATAAATTTTCGCATCATTTTTTTTCAGCTATGACGAATTGCTATGTTTTCTTTTTGGACCTTAAACATCGAGTACTGTCCGGCCATGAAAACCGCGCCTAGCACTCGGGAACCATTCCACTAAACCCTTTATGTCCCAAATTAATTTTACAATGAACTTTTGTGTATTTTTTTGGTTTTTTGAGTTGCAAATACATCAAAAAACATTTTTACCAAGCATAAAAATTTTGAAATTTTTGGGGGTCTAAGGGCCCCCAAGAAAAAGGTTTCCGATACCATTTATCGGCCTCTCAGCCAAGTATAAGGAGTGGTATTCAAAAGCTTCAGCATGATTCCAGCCATTTAGGATTCATAATACAAAATTAATATAGGAGGGACTTCTGAGTCCCATCGGGGGATAAAGGGTTAAAAAATTAGTGATGAGTTGTGGTTGATAGCTTTCCGAAGTTTTCAATTCAAAGCTTGCATTTGCTATATCCTTTTCACATATTCAACTAAACTATTCGTTTGAACTTAGCATCGTTTCACGTTGCTTGATACGGCTCAAACTGCTTTTTATTATTCTTCCCCTTATTGTTTGTTATCTTACCTAACACCCCTATTTTGGAAAGATCAGAGAAGACCTGACGGATGCGTTAATACACGGAAGGTTTTACCTAAAAAGATCATACAGTAGTCTTTCTTTGAAATTGGCAGTCTGCCAACGTCTCCACCTGGTCCTGCAGGACATGGTAGAGAAGGAGCACACACACACACACACACACACTTATCGCAATTCGTCCTTTCGAAAAACATAATTTTAATTCATTTTTTTTTCTTTTTTAGAAATCACGGTCGCTATTTTTTCTGACTCTACCGTACCGTAACGCTCGCTCCTTTTTCAGGGTAAAAGAAGAGCGATAAACAATGGCGCCGGGTTTTGAATGAAAAACAATGGGGGTGCCCAAACACGGAGTCCAACGTGTGTGTGTGGGGGGGGGGGGGTCCTATCAATATGAAAGCCGATTTTCAAACTGTAACATTTAAGAAAATATGCTTCAGGTTTTTCTTTTTTTGCATGAGAAAAAAAAGTGCTAAACTGAATTTAAAAAAAAAAAAAAAAACGCACAAAGACAAAAAATAATTCTTATATTTTTGAAGTATGAAATGTACGCATATAAAGAGTACAAAGATTAATATTTTTGCAGGTTAAAAAATACTTACGTTGAATATCTTTAACTTTCTCACGTGAAAATTTATTTTTACGAATAGTCGATCGTTGGATGAAAATGCTTGCCGCAGTTTCGAGGTTCAGTTCATCTTGCGATTTCTGTTTATGAACCTGAAGAATTGTATTGCCATTTAACTTTTGATGTGGCATGGTTGGTGCTCAAATAAATTTTCAATCTTTTCAGGGTAGAAAACGAACGTTTGCTGAGCGTGTATACGTAAGTGCAATCTTCAATTTTAGAAATAAGACATTTTTCAATTGCTTTGCTGTTATTAATAGTTCTCGTGGAAAATCTGGAAATGTAAAAAAGAAAAAGATGTGATTTAGAGTTGAAAATAAAATGATGCGACATTTGGGAATTCTTTAAATGTGAGGTAACATATCTAAATGTGAGTACGGTTCTATCCCAACTTGTGATTAAGAACATAATTTAAATTCAAGACGTCAAAATTCAAGTCTTTCTTTCTTTTTCTTGTTTGATCATAATCGATGGCTTTTAACCTCCAAAAAGTATCATACATTGTATTCCCATACAAATATAATTCATAAACAAGCTCTGATAAATCATTCTGCAATGGAAAGTAAAGAGTGCTCCACTTCCACAAGATCAAGAAATTAAACTCAGTTGGCGATGCTGTTTGGAGAACGGAAAAAGTTATAGAGTTCATTTTGGCAACCATGTAAAAAGTCGTCTGCTCCTGGCAACTCGCCGCGGAATGCATGGAAGTGAGCCTCGGAAGTTCGGTCAGTAGTGTTTTGAGTTTCGCCTGAGCGGTCAGATGAGTGTGGGAAAATTTTCAAATTTCGAACTGTTCGCTTTCACCAACAACGGATGATTGACAAGAACAATTTGGACACTTAGTATCGAATTAGCAAAATCAACATGATGCACATGAGGAGCTGTAGTGGTTTTACGGACTTAAAGTCTGGGAGCATTATAGTATGTCATTATGCCATGGTAAGTAACCAAATTTAATAATTTTTAATGGCATGCACTTTCTCAGAATTTATTTGTTGCACTTCTTTATTTTGTCTTTATAGATTTATAAATAATTATTTGGATGAAATTTTACGTTACTGGCAGGCTGGTCATTTGAGGTGGGGGGGGGGGGGGTCATTGTCAATGGCAGTCAGTTGCCCCCTCCCCCTCCCGACTTTGGGGAATTAATGTTTTTTTCTAGTAAGTGGGCGCGGTTTGTGCTGCTTTTTTGTGTCATTTGCATTGAGTTACACACCATTTCCCCCCCCCCCTCTCCCTTAAAAAGTTCGAAATGACAGGCCTGATTATTGATAATGCGTAACAATTTCTTTTACCGAAGACTCCTATGTATAACTTGCACTTTTGATGTAAAAAAATGCATCGAAATTTATCGCTGTTCATTATACACCGAACGTAAAAATTATGTAATATTTTTAAAACAACTGAAGTATCAAAACTAAGAAGTAGATTCCATGTACCAATTTTATTACTCGGGCCCAATTTTGACTTTGAGGGGCACAGAGCAAAAAAGGCATTATATTCTCCCCCCCCCCCGAGATTTTACATTTGCGATATTGCAAATGTATTCTCTGAAATAGGTGAACGTAAAGCACTTGAAGAGTATAACAATGTTAATGTAAGTACAGCAGAGCCTCATTAATCCCAGGGGTCAATCCAGGATATTTTACCAGGGTCATATTTTTGGAATTTTGTGAAAAATAATATGGATTAATATGGATGAAAAATTGTTACTGCTAGAAATATTCCCGATCGTTTTTGAATCTCGGATTTCTGTTGAGAGCCCGTTTTTGATTTTCGAATTTTTGTAAAAGGTCCGTTCTTCAGTTTCTGAATTTTGTAAAGGGTCGATTTTTGAGTTCCTGAATTTTGTGAAAGGTCCGTTAACGGACCTAATTTCTGTCTAGATTGACCTCTGATCCGATCAGGAGTTATAGGGGATCCGAATTAATGAAACTGCGATTAAACGAAATAACATATGAATTGAGTCAAGGTACATTGATAAACCACTGTACACAGATAAACTGTACTTTTACTTTTGAGGCATACAAAGAATCATTACTGCGTTAATTTGCTTCTATGTATACAGTACGTACATCAAAATAGCTGTCTGGATTAAGACACGGCTGTCCTGTTAAGTCCGGTTTAATGGGATCCACATTGATGAGGTTTTACTGGTTTTTTTGACCAATGACAAGTTGCTATATGTTAAAGAGAGAGAGAGAGATTGGCAGTATGCCAACGTCACTCATCCCAGTGCTTCTACACCAACTCGGGCCTGCTCACTGGTCCCTGCCCCTTCGCCATGCAGGACATGGTAGCGATTAGCGAAGGAACGCACACACACACACGACGGCCTACACAAATAAAACACACACCAGAGACGGAAACAAGGGAGGGGAGAGGAAGGCCGACCGCCACTTCCTTGGAGGATTCTTCCCAGGAAATGTTTCGGAATTTGAAGTCCGAAACCTTTGTGATCAATATTTGCAAATCAGCACACATGGTAAAAAGTAAGAAAAATCCTTTGAAAAAATTGCGGACCAGTGTGGGAAGTCCTGCTCTAAGTAATGTCTAACCATAAAGTAAAAATGAACAGCGTGTAAAATAATATCGTATTCCGCTTTTAAATACGTGTGTGTATAACTGAACAACAATGACTGTCATAAAATCAAAGTGCAAATCACAACTAACAGATGAGCACCTTGGCGATTGTTCACAACAGTAGTGGCCAACCCGCGGCACGCGTGCCACAATGTGGCACGGCAGAGCAGTAAGAGTGGCACACGAAGACTTCTTGAAAAAATTCTAAAATTGAAGAAAAAATGTCGATCCCAAAAGTATTGACAAAAACTAAAATCCTTAAACTGATAATATGACATTATGACGATTAAGTGTCAGGAGGCTGGCTTACAAATTGTCTGAACTACGAAGTACTTAGCGTTAGATTCGGACATCCAGCGAAAAAGCTGTGACGTTACAGACAATGCTTTGTAAAGCATATTTGTGCTTGACACGAATGAAACTTTCGATGCTTCAGAATGGATTTTTGATCTGCAATAGTTTCAGCTACGGGTGATGAAATTATATATAAAAAAAAGTTAAATCTGCAACTAAAATTAAGAAACCAGATTAGACAAAATTCGGTATGGTTGCACAAATGAAGACCTTTAAATTGTTTTTGTTACATTACTTGAAACTAATTTGGAAAAAAAACTTCAAAAGTGTCATCGAATTATCTATCACAAACTCCTTGCCAAGGAATTAAACTTTTTCTCTGTTGGTGACCTTGTGCATGCCCTGTGACTGTATTGACAAACTACGAATTAGAGCTCTGAATGTTTTGTGAACTTTTTCCAGGAGATAGAGTTGAGTATGGCAAGCTACTCCTTCATTGAAATGTGCGATAGCTAACCAAAGGAAGGATAGTCATAAGCTTTTATAATTTTAGGGAGAGTGATTCTTAAAATATCTGGAAGGAAAGCAATATGAGGACTTGCTACTTTGGAATGCAGAATAGCGATTGAATTTAGCTATGTCATCTCTTGTTATCCTGCGTTCAAGTAATTTAAATTTAAGATTGTACTAAGAAAAAGTTTCATAAACCAGTATAGGCCATCTACATTCTTTTATGATGAAACTTCAGTTTCTTTCTCTCTACTTTCGAGAAAAAAGAATAAAATATTAAAAATAAATACTGAAAGTAATAACGCAAATTTAATAATTTTCCAATGATATATGGAGAAAATTTTGCATCTATTTTAAGTATTCATTCAATGTTAAGTTTGATGATTTTCAGGATGATAAAAGAAATTCTGATCTTTTCAAATTCTTTGGCTATTTCTCTGCAAGACACTACTTGTTACCCTTCTGAAATCCAAATCGAAATTACTTACCTTTTGCATTGGTCATCAAATATAAGAGCTTACTTCAACAGAAAGTCATTCACGTTATATAAAAATTAGGAAATTTCTACCAACAAAAATGTTTTCACATTTGCACACTTTAGCCATCTGGTGCTGTCGTAGATTTGGTTCAAAATACGCTTCTAAACAATTTTTTTTGTTATGAATGCAGAAAAATCTAAATACAGTTGAATATTAATTGATAGCACTTAAAACACTTAAACTTCTTTGGAGTCTCAAGAACTAATCCTAAAATTAAAGACTTGGTAAAAAAGATACAGATTCATAAACCACATTAAGTACAGACTGTTTAATTTTTAGAATAGAATCTTTGATGTTATTTGTTTCCAAGGGCGGATTCAGAAGTTTTTCAAGGGAGGGGCGATTGATATTTCTTACTTACTGTTTATCATGCATACTGGTTTACAAATATTGATAAGAAAGGTTCTTCAGTTCCCAGAAAGGGACTTCAGTTCCCAAACATTTTCTGGGGAGAGTCTCAAACCTTCTTCCCGTCCCCTAACTTCATTAAAAGTTGAAAAACTGCATTTTTAGGACTTCGATATCGAACAATTGTCAGGAAAGAGTCCCCAAAGGGAGGGGTGATCACCCCTCCCTTGTATCCGCCCTTCTTTGCTTCTATTTTAAGCATAAGCCAACTGACAGAACCTATAAAAATGTTTATTAACGATAACTCTTATGTTCGGACTTGTTTTATCTTCATTGTCATTTAGATTTCAATTGCTCAGATTTACGAGAGAAAATGTTTCATTTGAGTAAGAATTACATAGTCAGCCAACATAAAATCTGTTTTTTTTTTTTTTTTTTTTTAATTTTTAGTTTGTTGGAAAAATACAATGTGGCACTCTGACCTTTTTCTCTCCAGATAGTGGCACTCTCCTTAAAAAGGTTGGCCACCCCTGGTTTACAACTTCAGTAATATCCAATTATTCTTTCAATTACGAATAATGGCATATGAAATGCAATTCCAAAAACCACACCGATTTTGAAATCCATACAGTTTGCATTTTATACTTTGAAAATTTTCCTCACAACATTTCATCATTATTTAATTCACCCAAGAATAACAGCAAAATATTTTTATTATTAACTCTTTTGCAAGTTATGCGCATATATTATCAATCATGTCTAAATGTGTGCCCACAAGCACTTTTTATGTGAACAGCTCGTAAAAATTAATCTATATCAAGTTTACAGCTGCAATTAAATTTACTACAGAAAGTGTGGATTCATCTCAATTCACAATATAATTGTAGTGTAGTGAGAATATTATTTCAATCGTGTATGGTCTGCTTCGGATGCGGAAGGGTACCGAGTGGTCCTCAGCCGTTGATGACTACTGGTCAAAATCGCTACACTACATCCCCCCTCCTTGGTATAAAGGTGCCCCCCATACTAAAGCTCTACGCAAGCCTATTCAGAACAATGTAGACAAAAACAACTTTTTCACTGCTTATAATCTTTATTATGAGCCAGTGGTGCACCCATGGGAGAAGCTAAGGGGCTTAAGCCCCTCCCCCCCTGAAGATGAACCCCCTTGATACAACCAAACTGCTTAAAATGCGTTTTTCGGACTTAGTGTTCGAAAATTTGCCGAGATCTAGCCCCCATCCCTCTTCTTAATTTAACCAAAAATGAATGCAGTTTTTCTTTAGGACTTCAAATTCAAAAACTTTCCGAAGGAGGGACACTTAGCCCCTCCTAGGAAGCAATTCTGGGTTCGCCACTGTTATAAGCAATGCTGCCGTGCTAAACGCAAAAGTGGTATCTGCAGTCGAGCTCAAACTGAGATTATCACTCTTTAAAGTTTTGCTACACCATGTATTTGGTTCAGATGATACTTTTTCAGAATTTTTTTTAAATACTTCTCGTCCTCAAATGACCATACAATACTGTATTTTGGTAAAATACATCACAAAGAATCATCTAGTGACGACAACTCAATTTCGTTAAAAAGTGCAGATACCACTTTTGTGCTTAGTACGGCAGAATGGGGCTTTTTGATAAAATTAGGGGAAAACTATTTGAAAGGAAAAAAGACACTCCTTTTGAGCTATTTCACTACGGTTCAATTTATTTCGGAAACTTCTTCCCCACCAAAATATTAATTTCCCTTGAACTTCTACCGAGAGAGAAACGCCAACCGGTAGATCCAGCGATGGAAAAGAGCATAGAAATCTTCTCCAGTCAAGTGCAAGGTCAAGCGCCGAGCTGTCATATTACCAGACGGGATTGATTCCAACCCGATTCGAGGTGATGCAAATGACCACTTTACGTTCATGACTTCGTTCTTTTCCCTCCTTATTTATAAACACAATAGGGCAAACTAAGTTCACAAGATCGGAAGCCCATTTTTAGTGGGTCGGAGTACTTTAAAAATCTCTAATCTTTTTTTTTTATATATATATTTTTTTTTTTGGAGTTAGAGCATTGTTTCGCAGTGGACTGTAATTTATAAAATTGTCTTTGAAGAGAAAAATATGAAAATAGGCACACAGTTCCAACTTTTCTTTTTTTTAAATACATAGATTTTCTGTTAGTGTGAAATTTGAAGGTAATTTCTCATTTTAGTGTACAGTATGTGTCCAAATTGTTGAAATTGATTTACAGTAAACTCTCGATTATCCGCGAGGGTCTCGGGTAAAAAACAAACACTATTAACAGATTTATTCGAAAAAGCACGAATTTAAATTTTGTTTTTCTTAACATTTCTTACCTAAGAGTGCGGTGTACTACATCCAGTAAATTATTCTACCTGTGCGTTATCGTAAGTAGCACTTCTTTATAGATGTTATATGCTTGAGAACTTCAAATACAACTAATTAAGTATGCTGGACCAATCGTCATTGTTTGTACATAGCACGTTTAAAGTGGGATGCAATTATATAAAAGCAAAAGACATTTTTTATCTTCTTTATCCCTTATTTTATGCTTTTTTTTTATTATCCGTGGGTAATTAGGAGTGTACTGTATATGTTTTATATAGAGTATAAAACAATATATTACAGATTCGAAGATATGATAGGAAACCCGATGAGTCAATTTTACATTTCATTGCAAATTTTTTGCTCGAAATACAGACAATTTGACAATGCGATGCTTTTATTTTCATTTTTATGTAACTTTTACATTTTAATTTATTTGTCATGTTTGAAAATCTAATTTTGACATAATATTGTTGAACTTACCCAAAATGGAATAATTGTTGAATTTTGTTTATTGTTGAAATGGATTGTTTACACTTTAATAATGCAACTTCTAACCTTGAAACATTTAATGACATGGGCCTTTTATTTCCCATTTTGATGGAACGTTGTAGCTATTTTTAATGAAACTTTTTTGGGGGTATGTTTGGTAAAGCTTATTTGGTGATGCTATGCTTGAATTCTACAATTCTGTAATTTCTTGTAAGATTTTAGTTTGACATAACTGTCTATTTAGCGATACTTTTATTTTACATTTTAATGAATTTTTTGTAACATTTTAAACTATATTTTACTTTATTGAATTATTTCAATAATATTATCTATTTAGCAATACCGCGCTTTTATTCGACATTTTAGTGTGGGTTTAAAGCTTGGTTTTACAATTTGAGAGTTCAACTCTACTGAGGCGAAATTCACGTACGACCAAATTGAAAATACAGTCGACGCTCGTTATTACGTAAACACATTATAACGACCATCTCATTATAACGATCAGTAGCAAAAGCCCCAACTTTATCTCTATATACTGTGTTGATTTGCTTTCGGTAAAACGACCTTTCTGTTTTGTCTAATCTAATACAGCGGACGATATCTCCGGCCTTTTTCCAAGTAGAACATGCCTCTAAATCAGGGGTTCCCAAACTTTTCAATTCCGTGAATCCCTTGCCAAATTTTTCTATTACTCATGGACCACCTACGTAGTGCTAGTTCCAAACAGTTCGGCAATGTAATATTTGTACTTAATTATTTCAAAACCATGAATTATGAGCCTAGTTTAGTCCAAAGTGCTTTAAAATCTTTACATAAAAGTAGAATGTATGAAAATGTCACAGACAGAACAAATTAAAAAATTACCCGATAATGGGAAATTTTGCACTGAGGTTTTGGAAAACTCTTGACACTTAATTTTTTTAACGTTCAACTGTAAACTTTTTATTTTTGATTATGTAAGAAACATTTTGATAGTTTACTACGAAGTGGAAAATTGAAAGAAAAAACAAATATAACTTTTCATTTGTACTTTCACTAATTAAAATGTTACAAACTACAATTGTGGTAATATTACTGGAAGAAATAAGTGTACTAAAAAGAATATTTTTAGTGACAAGAATGGTTAAACGGAACAATTTTTTTAACGTTAGGCGAAATGCTAAATATTTGTCACATTAAGGTGTATAACTTTTAGTGAAAATGTGCCTAAACTAGGTTCAGGCTCTTGGACCCCTATTAGCATCTCATGCACCCTCAATTTTTTCTTTTGCTGACATAGACCCCTTAATGACCGGCTTGGACCACTTTGGAAACCACTGCTCTAAATTCTTAATTTCAAATGATTTTGGGGGAGGGGGGTGAAAAATTAATTTATCATCGTCAGATGAAGTAGGTTGTAACGGTAGTATCCTAGTATAAAAAATATTTCAAATCAGATAAGGATTTTAAAAATGTTTTTTCGCAAGGCAAAAAAAAAAAAAAAAAAAAAAAAACTGAACACTATATATTATCTATAATTGGAGTAAAAAATTATGTTTTGCAAAAAAGCAAAGAACTATTTCTGTTTTTTTTTTTTTTTTTTCCAGAAAACAAATGATTTGACAGTGTGAAACCCCCTCCCCCATATTTGCTACTTTAAAATGTTTAATATTTTGCATTAACATATTTTTCAATTAGATTGAAAAATATACATATAAATTGAGTACTAAATTAAAATCTTTGAAAAGTCGCCTAGAAACAATGAGTTGTTTTTTCTGTATTAAAAATCTAATTTTAAAAAAATATTTAAATTTAATATAGTATCTCGATTTTCATACAAAACGTTTTGAGTTGACAGTGCCTTGGTTTTTTTTCTTAAATATGAAATTTATTTCATAATATCCTCTTATCTGAAGCACCAATTTCCTGCTCTATTGTGCCAAAAAATAACTTTAATTCTTACTCAACGAACAATAGTCAAAAAAGCAGCGGTTAATGTTATTGTACCTAAAAAATCAAGGCAAGTGACCTTCTGAAATGTGGAACACTGACTATAATATTGTACCATCTCCTTTTCAAATGTAACTTGCCATTAATTTGCTTGAACTTAAGTATATATTGAGAGACAGTTCATCTGTTGATTATAAGGTTCTGTCTGAGATATTTAGATACGTATAATTTTTAGAGTGTGCCATGAAAGAGATAAGTGAGTACGGGTATTCAAAGTTGATGAACGTGTTGATATCGTTATTTTTTATTGCAATGGTAGATAAAACTGGTTACTTTAAAATAATGCATTATATAGTTTTCAGGTAATTTTTAGTATCCATTTCACATCTCTGTCTGAGTGAACGTATATCTGCCGTGCTAAACACAAAAGTCGTATGTGCACTTCTTAACAAAATTGTGTTATCGCCACCGGGTGGCTCTTTGTGCAGGCCCGTCATTTAGGGGAGGGGGCAGGGGGTCAATTGCCCCCCCTGGCTTTGAGAAATCAATGTATTTACATATAAGTGCGTGGTTTTTTATGTTTTCCGATAAAATTGCATTGTGTTTGGACCCTTTGCCTCCCCCACCTGGAAAAACTTGAAATGACGTCCCTGTCTTTGTGACGTATTTTACCTAAATACAAAATTATATGGTCATTTGAAAACGGAAATATTTAAAAAAAAAAAAAAAAATCTGAAAAAGTTTCATCTGAATCAAACACACGGTGGAGCAAAACTTTAAAGAGTTATATCTCAGTTTGAGCTCGATTGCAGATACCACTTTTGCACTTAGCACGGTAGATATGTGTTTGTTTGTTTTATGAAATTGCACAATTTCACACTGCCTAATGGAGTTGGACAAATTTCTGCTATCCCCGAAAGATAATACTGGCTAGTACTGATATAGTCATACCTGAAAAACCCACCTACAAGAAATTTTCTAAAATCCCATTTTTGGAAGCAAACGTAAACATTGAAATTCGCAATTGACTAAATTGAGCGCTGTCCATTTTAGCAATACTGTTCCAAGAAATATTATTGGATTTAAGGGGGGGGGGGTATTTGTTTAAGTGGGGATCTTTAACATTGCGTCTATGGCATGGGGAAAATTCGGTTAAAGGATATTTTATTCGTATAAGCGGGGTATCCGTTTATTTGTTACCTGATTAAGCGGAGCCGACAGTAATTCCTTTCAAAGAAACTCTTTCTGGTTGACTGTGCAACAAATTTTGCGCCAATCAACCTCAGTGTATTGGGAACCATTCATTGGTTGTGAATTCAAGTTTTTTTTTTTTGTTTAATAAAAATATTTCTAAAAATAAATATTTTTAGACTCATGTAGTAATATCGTCAGGCCCCTCTATCCCAATGGGTACTCAGGTCACGTGCCCGGGTCCCGCAATCGATAGGGGCCTCCAGATCCAGATATAGACTTATTATCTTAACATAAAAAAGAAGTTGATTACTAGACTTAACAAGTCCTAATGTAGTACAGTACACAAAACAGTTCCTAATATAGAATAAATTTTGTTAAATTAGCAAAAGATATTTTTCGGTTAGCGCGGCAGTATGTTGACCAGATAATTTTTATAATTCGATATGCAAAAGATAGTGTTCCTCAAAAAATGTTTCTGAAATGTATAGTGGACTCTCGTTACAACACGGTTCGAAATTTGAAATAAACCTCGAACCTCGCTTATCTACTTTCCTCGTCTATTCTAACCAAATAGTTTCTATGTCAAAGTCATAAGGGCCCCATCATTCCAGCACAAGGCCTCTAATATGTTAAAGACGACCCTAAACATAGTACAATACATGTAATGCTTGCGTAGCGCCTAACAAGTGCGTTAGTGAAAAAAATTAAATCAAACTAAAAAAATATCTTTAAAAATAACAAATTACTAATTTTGGATATCATACTTTAAAATTGTTGGAAAAATTACATTTTTTTTTTTTGTTGCGAACAACGACTACTTTGTTATAAATGTATTTAACTACTAATAAAGTTGCTATTTTTTTTTTAATATAAAAATGTAGCAACTACAAACTAGTTTTTAACTGTGGACCCTACTTCACTCCTTTTTAAAAAATAAATAAATAAAAAGCATATACCATTTGAGGATTGAACAAAAACGGAAAGTGGTTTATATTAATAAATTAGCTCATTTAAACATGGAACATTACTCAATATTATCTATTCTTTTTTTTTTCTTTTTGTGCCAATTTGTCCTTTTACGGGAAAAGAATGGGATACGGAACATAACTTCTTCTTTTTTTTGAAATTGAAGCACTGATGATTAAGACAGATTTTAGAGATTTTCAAGACATCTCTTCTCTATCTCTTACTATATATATATATATACTAATAATAAAGCTGAAGGTGGTTCTGTCTGTCCTTCTTTCTTTCTTTCTGTCTGTCTGTCTGTTACGCGCGTAGCGCCAAAACCGTTCGGTCGATTTTCATGCCACTTGGCACAAAATTAGTTTGTAGCATGTAGTTTTGCACTTCGAAGCGATTTTTTGAAAATTCCATTTCGTTCTTTTTCTATTCGAATTCTTAGCGGAAATTCGATAAAATAGGGAAGAAATATTTCACACACATTTTCAAGTCTTATGTCATTCGAAAGCTTGGAATTTTCTGCACAAAATGAAGTTTTTTCGAAGTTTCTACGATCATCAGGAGAGCTGTAACAATTGTTTTTAGAATCCCGAAATTCAAGGCTTACCTTCAGTAAAGCAAGCCAAACGATTCTAAAATGGTTGAACTTTAGAATAAAATTTGTTTGAAAAGAGAGATAAAATGAATTATTTTATCAACGGAAATCAATTTTTCATGTTGTTACTATGGTTACGTGTTCATACTTATTTTTGTTTCTTTCTTTTTCCAGGGTTGCCAGCGTCTATCTTCGTAGGCTACGGCCAGACGTAGTATTTTTGATTCTACGGTAGTATTTTTTCGGCCCAAATAAGGAGCGTAGTATGTTTCTGGCAACCCTGTTTCCAATACACTAATGACTTAATTAAAAGATTTGGCGGATTTTTTTTTTTTTTCATTTTCATAGATTTCGCATTTCAGCAACATTGATTTTGGCAACGTTTGGAAACAGTAGTATTTTGTAATATTTTTTTTAGAGGAGGCGTAGTTTTTTTTTGTTCCAATTCTCTGGCAACCCTGTCTTTTTCCCGGTGAAGCGGTGAAGATGCTTTGGGACCCTGCTTGGCGCGTTTTCAAAAAGTCAACTACGCCAAATAGCTAGGGTTACCACGCTTGGCGCGCCTATCGTTCATTTAGCGAGAAAAGGGTACCTAAAGCACAGATTAACGAAATATCGTATCAATTGCGATATTGCATCGTTTTTTTAAAGTGTTTCATTTCGGAAAATGTATTGTTTTGTTTTTTAAGCTAGGAAAGAAAACTTTCTTCTTCTTTTAAACTTTGGTAAGATTTCTGTTGGTTTCTGTTATCAACAAAATTGTTCTTATTTTCTCTTTTGGCTTATTTTTGTCCATCTCCCTTGGGGTTGCATTCGAATGTTCCAAGGGGGTGTTTTACCCCATTTATCGGGTAAATCAGTGTTTTCAATGCAAGGTGATATGAATTGGTTAACAAAAGTGATATGAATTGGCGCGACCACTTGGCGATATATCGCCAAGCTTTTGATCGCTAAGTATTTGACGCCAAATTGGCGCTGTTGGCGATATTTTGCGAAAAATCCACTGAATGATGTTAAAATCGACGATATTTAGGAGATTAATCATTGTAAAACATTTTTTTGCATTGTTTCGTAGCAATCTAGGGATACAAATGTTTGAATTGTTATCTTGCTCACTCCAAGCACTATTTTAGCACTTAACGCATCTACTAAGAAATTTACACGTAAAATTAAGTAGTGTGGGGTCCATATCAGATCTTTATATCACTTTAAAGGAATTATAGTTGAATAAAACTAAAATAGAGCATTTTTTCTGCTATATCAATTATTTTACAAATGCACTTTTAATTTTATACCACGGGCAAAGCCGTGCGGGTACCGCTAGTATATTAATAAATTAGCTCATTTAAACATGGAATATTACTCAATATTATCTATTCTTTTTTTTTTCTTTTTGTGCCAATTTGTCCTTTTACGGGAAAAGAATGGGATACGGAACATAACTTCTTCTTTTTTTTGAAATTGAAGCACTGATGATTAAGACAGATTTTAGAGATTTTCAAGACAGATGAGGCTCGGAATTTTTCGCAATCTTTTCCCAAGCCCCCATACTTTAAAGCAGGTTTTGCCTGCTTTAAAGAATACAAGTATAGTAAAAAATAAATCATATCTAAAGCAAAGAAACCTAATGCTGACGGGTAAAAAACAGTTTCAAAAAAGTTGACATCTTTAAACAAAAGACATATTTTTAGCCTTACAAAATTTTAAAATAATAAAAGTAGTGTCTCTTTCTTTCATTGATAAGAAGAAAGAAAAGCACATTATAAATTACTTTTAAAAATAGGTAAGGTTTTAAGTTTTTCTTTTATTTAAATATACTAGCTGCGTGGCCCGGCGTTGCACGGGCTGTAATGTAGTGAAGGCAGTTTGAGAAAACTACTCGACGCCAAGGCGGCTCGCCTTTAAAGTAGCGAGGACAGTTTCAACAAACTACTCGCCACCAAGGCGGCTCTCCTTTAAAGTACCAAGGAAAGTTCCAACAAATTAATCCCCGCTAAAGCGGCTCGCTAAAGAGTTTTCCTGCATCAAAGAATCAATCGAATTATTTGCACATGCTTCCTCAAAAAAAAAAAAAAATAATAATAATAAGACGATGTTAAGTAGCGCATACTTAGCACTCTCCCTAAATAACAAATAAAGATCCGTACCAAAAACAATTATTTCCAAACCGCTTTCTTCCTGTAAAATTAATTGCAAAATTCGAACGAAAAAGTTCTTTTAATATCTGGCCAAAAAAAGTCCCTTCTAAAAACAGCAATTGCAATTTTACTTAAAAACACATTTTCAAAATGGTATACCAGAGAAAATATATAAGTCATTAATAATTAGAATAAAAACAATTGTTAGAACTTTGTTGTAACACGTATTCAAAATGACAATGGGAAGAAATAACTGTTTAATTTTAAAAAGTTCAACAATTTAATTAACGTTTTAATTCAAAATGGCAACGGTAAGAAATAAAAGTCTTGGAATTTTAAATAGTTCAAAAATTTAATTAACGTTTTAATTCAAAATGGCAACGGTAAGAAATAAAAGTCTTGGAATTTAAAAAAGTGCAATAATTTAATTAACGCTTTAATTTAAAATGGCAACGGTAAGAAATAAAAGTCTTGGAATTTTAAATAGTTCAACAATTTAATTAACACTTTAATTTAAAATGGCGACTGAAAGAAATAAATGTCTTGGAATTTTAAATAGTTCAACAATTTAATTAACGTTTTAATTCAAAATGGCAACGGTAAGAAATAAAAGTCTCGAGCTTTAAAAAAGTGCAATAATTTAATTAACGCTTCAATTTAAAATGGCAACGGTAAGAAATAAAAATCTTGGAATTTTAAACAGAAACACTTTAATTTAAAATGACGACTGAAAGAAATAAATGTCTTGGAATTTTAAATAGTTCAATAATTTAATTAACACTTTAATTTAAAATGGCTACGGAAAGAAATAAAAGTCTTGGAATTTTAAATAGTTCAATAATTTAATTAACATTTTAATTCAAAATGGCAGCGGTAAGAAATAAAAGTCTTGGAATTTTAAATAGTTTAACAATTTAATTAACGTTCTAATTCAAAATGGCAACGGTAAGAAATAAAAGTCTTGGAATTTAAAAAAGCGCAATAATTTAATTAACGCTTTAATTTAAAATGGTAACGGTAAGAAATAAAAGTCTTGGAATTTTAAATAGTTCAATAATTTAATTGACACTTTAATTTAAAATGGCGACTGAAAGAAATAAATGTCTTGGAATTTTAAATAGTTCAATAATTTAATTAACGTTTTAATTCAAAATGGCAACGGTAAGAAATAAAAGTCTTTGAATTTTAAATAGTTCAACAATTTAATTAACACTTTAATTTAAAATGGCGACTGAAAGAAATGTCTTGGAATTTTAAATAATTCAATAATTTAATTAACACTTTAATTTAAAATGGTGACTGAAAGAAATAAATGTCTTGAAATTTTAAATAGTGCAATAATTTAATTAACGCTTTAATTTAAAATGGCGACTGAAAGTTATAAATGTCTTGGAATTTTAAATAGTTCAATAATTTAATTAACGTTTTAGTTCAAAATGACAACGGTAAGAAATAAATGTGTTGGAATTTTAAATAGTTCAACAATTTAATTAACGTTTTAATTCAAAATGGCAACGGTAAGAAATAAAAGTCTCGGAATTTAAAATAGTGCAATAATTTAATTAACGCTTTAATTTAAAATGGCGACTGAAAGAAATAAATGTCTTGGAATTTTAAATAGTTCAATAATTTAATTAACGTTTTAATTTAAAATGGCAACGGTAAGAAATAAAAGTCTTGGAATTTAAAATAGTGCAATAATTTAATTAACGCTCTAATTTAAAATGGCAACGGTAAGAAATAAATGTCTTGGAATTTTAAAAGTGCAAAGAATTTAATTAACGTTTTAATTAATATCTCAGATAATTAACGTCATACAATTACGCGGTTGGTCTTATTGTCTTCCTTAGAAAATTTCGAATCGAATGGTATTATGTTTGATTCTTTACTCTCAGCGGTTTTTGAGGAGCTCAAGCTTCAGACGGACAGACAGACAGACAGACGCGGACAGATTTTAATAGTAGTAACTAGCTGTGTGGCCCGGCGTTGCACGGGCTGTAATGTAGTGAAGGCAGTGTGAGAAAACTACTCGCCGCCAAGGCGGCTCGCCTTTACAGTAGCGAGGGAAGTTTTGACAAACTACTCCCCGTTAAAGCGGCTCGCTAAAAAGCTCGTTTTAATCCAAAATGACAACGGGAATCAACAAAATGATTTCCTGCATCAAAAAGTGAATCGAATTATTTGCATATGCTTCCTCGGAAATAAAGACGATGTCTAGTAGTGCATACTTAGCACTCTTCCTAAATAAAAAATAAAATTTCTTACCAAAAACAATTATTTCCAAAACGCTTTCTTCCTGTTAAATTAATTGCTAAATTTTAAACGAAAAAGTTGTTTTCATATTTGGATCGTAGCCAAAAAAAAAAAAAAAAAAGTCCCTGCTAAAAACAGCAGTTGCATTTTATTTAAAAACACATTTTCAAAATGGTGCCAGAGAAAAAAAATATCAGTCATTAATTAGAATAAAAACAATTGTTAGAACTTTGTTGTAACACGTATTCAAAATGACAACGGAAAGAAATAACACTCTTTAATTTTAAAAAGTTCAATAATTTAATTAACGTTTTAATTTAAAGTGGCAACGGTAAGAAATAAATGTCTTGGAATTTTAAATAGTTCAATAATTTAATTAACGCTTTAATTTAGAATGGCTATGGAAAGAAATAAAAGTCTTGGAATTTTAAATAGTTCAATAATTTAATTAACGTTTTAATTCAAAATGGCAACTGTAAGAAATAAAAGTCTTGGAATTTAAAATAGTGCAATAATTTAATAACCACTTTAATTTAAAATGGCGACTTAAAGTAATAAATGTCTTGGAATTTTAAATAGTTCAATAATTTAATTAACGTTTTAGTTCAAAATGACAACGGTAAGAAATAAATGTGTTGGAATTTTAAATAGTTCAATAATTTAGTTATCGTTTTAATTCAAAATGGCAACGGTAAGAAATAAATGTCCTGGAATTTTAAATAGTTCAATAATTTAATTAACGCTTTAATTTAAAATGGCAACGGTAAGAAATAAAAGTCTTGGAATTTAAAATAGTGAAATAATTTAATTAACGCTTTAATTTAAAATGGCAACTGAGAGAAATAAATGTCTTGGAATTTTAAAAGTGCAAAGAATTTAATTACCGTTTTAATTAATATCTCAGCTAATTAACGTCGTACAATTACGCGGTTGGTCTTATTGTCTTCCTTAGAAAATTTCGAAGCGAATGGTATTATGTTTGATTCTTTGCGCTCAGCGGTTTTTGAGGAGTTCAAGCTTCAGACAGACAGACGGACGGACAGACAGACAGACAGACGCGGACAGATTTTAATAGTAGTAATTAGCCTGAGGAACTGCTTTTTGGGTTTCAACATTTAGGGCATTTACCTAAAATACAAAACCAAGTTTTGATTATTGCGAACGGATGAACTACAACCAAAATCAGACTATGATTTAAAAAATGTTAATTAAAAAAATATATCCATCAAAAATGTACAAAATAATTTAACATCAAGATGTTAACAATGGGAAGAAAATGCTTTTGAAGAAGTAAATTTTAAAAATATTTAAATGTTTAGTGCAAATTGAGAAAGTAACAGACCTCATACCAGAGATAGGTTCAGATAAAGAACGAAGCATTAATACTTTTTTAGAGCTACTGTCCGTCCGTAAAAACCGCACCTAATACTCGCGAACTATTCTATTTAAAAAAGGGGTGATGGGTTGTGAACGAAAAATTTCCAAAGTTTTCATTTAAAACTTGCATTTTCTGTCCTTTTGACATATTCAACTAAACTATGTATTTGAAATTAACATCGTTCTACGTTCTTTGATACGGCTCAAAATGCTTCTTATTATTCATCCCCTTATATATTTATCTTAAATATCATCCCTATTTTGGTAAGATTAGAGAAGGCGTGACGCATGCGAAAATAAGCGGATGGTTTTGCTTAAGAAGATCAGAGATGGGTTCTAAATTAGGTTAAGACAAGTAAAAATGACGTGTCAAAAAAAAAGAAAGAAAAAGCAGAAATAAAGAAAGAATTTATTTCTTCTTTTCCTTCTTTGTATTTTGTCCTATAATTAAATTTTCTCTACAGAAAATTTTTCTCGTGTCGCGATTTCATAAAAAAAAAGGTGATAGCTAGAATGTTTTAAATTCTTTTTTGATAATTTCGGAGTGGCTGCCGCCCTATCAGCCCACACCCTGAATACGCCGCTGCTCCAGGGTCTTGTAATTGCACTAATCAATGAATTCCATGTTTACTTCTTTGTTTAATCTCTTGTCAAAGTTGTCTCGAGACATCCTATACATTTACGAATGACACCACTCTGATTTACCCACTCCTGCAAATCTGAATACCTTCTCAGAAATGAAGCCATCAGTTCTTCGAGCAATAATCCGTCAATTAAGATGCATCGCAACAAATCTTTCCGAATTAGATACTTGTCCTTCTCACCTAATAAAACCTGGGTCACTGAGGCTCCAGTTTTTTCTCCCTCTGATAAAATAAGCTTTGCGTGTCAGTAGCATAGGACATGCCCATCAAGGTCCTTTCACGAAACTTCTTTGAAACAGTAGTTTCTATTCAAGTTCTCTTGACATTTCCGTTTCTTTCACAGAACGTAACTACGTTTAAATTGTTGATGATGAACGCGGAAGCTAATTTCATTGTATTGATGCATTTTCAAATGCGGTACAATTATTATATGAAGTAACTGAGTGGCACATTAAAAACATAAGTCGGAACATATAAGTGACTATCAAAATGGTATCTTTGATTCTGATATCAAGGTTAATGAAATTCAAAGACATTATTTATTTGTGCATTAAAATTAATTCATTTAATTTGTGCAACTCGCTTCAAATCATTGGACAAAAACGTAACAAACTTTTCTAATGAGATTATGTTACAAGGAAAAAAATCGCTCAAAGAGCTTTGAGAAGTTTTTATTCAGATGAATCAAGCGTTAATACTAAAGTAAGGTTTTAAACATAAATAACAGGAGGAAGAACAGCGCTTTTGAAAAACTACAGAATTCTTTTCTAGTAGAGACATAGGCGATATAGTTGTAAAATTTGCAAAGAGTCTGCTCTGAAAGCGAAACGATATAGAGTTTTAGTGCATCATATTATTCTAATTAAAAAAACAAAATAAAAAATCTATCTTTTAAAAAGATATTAAAAAAAAAAAAACATTTTTGGTGGACAAGAAAGTTTTTTAAATTTAAATTCTCATTGTAGAAATAGTCTTTGTTGCTAATTGGCATACACAGGCTAACTAAAACAATGTTTAAAGCTGAAGTGGACTGAAAATTAACTGTAAGGGTGTGACTAGAAACGCAAATAATACAGAGGCACAATAAGTCATGTCTGATATATTTATGTACCAGTTCTTTCCTTCGATATGATTTATGTTTTTCTGTCATTTAGCACCTACTTCTACGCTTTAACACAAAGTCAAGGAATATGTTTCATTTTTATTTTTTAATTTATAATTCAACTTGTCTTTAAAGTTTGACTCGTGACTTATTTAAAGTCGCCAAACTTTTTTGGGATTCGCCAGTGCCGGGAACCTAGTTTCCGACTAGGTTAGCATATCTTCTCGACTGCCTTGAGATTCGCTGCAATTTAGTAACAGCACCTGCATACAATGTACTTAAAGTATCCGACATGAGACCAACAAATTTGATTATCAGGTTAAGCTGTGGATGGATAAAAAGAACACAATCCGTTTTGATTCCATTGCGTATTTCGCTTGTATCCCATGTTTAAATTTTGAAATTAAGTTCGAAATAAGTTTTCCCATAATGATGTCACTCCCTTTCAAAACTCTGCAATTTTGTCCAAATATTATGCAATTTGAAAAGCGATTCTTCAGAATGAAAAAGCACCGATGCAGAACAAAGAATAATCACTTCGGCTTCTGCCCAGACGATTGTTTTTCCGGCTTTTTCTTTCACGTGCTGCTAAAAAACAATGTCCCGACGTGGAATTTCGACAGCCGACCACACCTTCCCACTTTCGGAACCGGAACAAAGGTAATTTGTGTGGTCAAGAGTGAATTTCATTCTCAAAGAATTTAAAAATCGCCGGCTAGGAGATTACTTCTGCCGGCAAAGTAATGAGAGAGATGATGAAATGTCAGTTTTGAACACTTTTAGGAAAAACACTTGCCAATTTTTATTTCTTACTACATTGTCTTTTCCTTTTTTGTCATGATATAAAAATAATAAACAAACAAAATACGTATTCCTTGAGAGAAAGAAGCCATTAAAAACGAAATAAAGTTTTTTATCTTTTCATGGGAAAAGGGAATAAGAACAGCATATTTTAATGCTGTTAAAAATCATTTGTAAAACAATGAGCATAAACAGTGGCGCATCCAGGATTGTTTATTGGGAGGGACTAAGAGGCTCTCCTTTGAAAAGTTTTCCAATTTGAAGTCCTAGAGAAAAAAAACTGTAGTCATTTTGGTTGAATTAAGACTGGGTTGGGGGCTATCTCGTGGCAAATTTTAAAAATAAAGTCAAAAAACGCATTTCAAGCAATTTGGTTTTATCAAGGGGGTTCATCTTCATGCTTCTGGGAGGGGCTTAAGCTCCTTAGCTCCACTTGTGGGTGTGCTATTGAGTTTAAAACTTCTCAACCCTTTTAAAACCCTGGGTTTTGTGTGTCCCCTAACCACAAAATTTCTTTTATAAATTATCGAATACAAATAACAAACTTATGACTTTCAGTATACATTATTAGTTTTATTTATATTATTGAGTCATTAGAATCTCAACATGAGAAAAATATAAGTGTAGGGAAGAGCGGGTGTAAAAAGTTCCGGTTTTCAATCGAGATCAAAATTGTTATGAAAACTTAGTTCTAGAGTGATTAAAATTGAGTATTACATGTCGCTTTGACAAGACAAACAGTTTTTTGAGTAATAATACGTGAGATTTTTTAATCATTAATTCTATAATACCTTAACTCGAAAAGGAACAACTTGTCCCGACTTAGGGCAAGTTGCTCCTTTTCATCTTCTGACGAACTTTTCTTTTTGCGTGAGAAACGTAAAAGGAAATAAAGTAACAAAAGGACAATGTTAAAAAGTTTGTAAAAGGACTGTTCTACACATTCCGTCATTCAAGCACGAGTTTCACTATCAAAAAACCAATGATGCACGAAAACGTTTTTTGTTTTTCTTTTTCATTCTGAGGAAGAACTCATTACGCTATAGAAGCTTCCTGAATGGGTTCACATTCGATTATACTTTTACTGTCAGTGCGCAATGAAGCATACAGTAAAATTTTGTTCCTATTTATCTCGCAATGCATGAGAAGCTGTATTTAGCTTTATTTGCGATTTTGATTACTTAAAAATGTTTGATATTCGTCCTATTAGAAAAATCTTTTTAAATGTAAGTGCGCTCAAACGCATTTTGAGAAAGTGAATGTTCTTTAACCCATTTCAGGCCAAGCATTGAAATTTTATCAAATGTTATATTATTTTTATTAAAATATGCTTGAATTACATTCATTAAGATGCAAAAAAAGTTTCGTGCATGAAAAATAATATTTTATTGCCAAAATAAAGTGTTGCGTATACGCATCATTAGCCGAATCGATGAACGAACTATATTTACTTGAACCATTGTATAAAAGTAAAATTTTTGAAGTTTTGAATGGAAAAATGGAAAACATTAGGGATGTAAATGTACTTGGCATTTGGGCACCAGATCCGTCATTTAGGGGAGTCGGGGAGAGGGGGCCAGTCTCAACCCCTCCCCCTCCGCCCTCACACACATTTTGAGAATTAAATTTATTCACGTGTAATTGGTCGTGGTTTTATTGTTTTTCGATGAAATTGCATTGTGTTGTGCACCCTTTGACCTTCTGGAAAAACTTGAAATGGTGGGCCTGCTGGGCACAAATAATTCGTTTGGTTTTTACACATTTTGCATCATCTGCGGACTGTTTATTTCTCTTCATTTTTATATGTCCAATTCTTCAGTGCGCATTTCTTTCAGCAAATTTTTACCTATTTTAAGGATGCAGTTGGCCACCTTTCTCAAGTTTTGTCATTTGAACTGTATTTTCCCCAGATGGACTCTCCTCGCGACAATTGTTACTACAGCATTCTAGTTCCATTGGATAACGCATCTTTGTCAAATGCAAAATCATAAGAACCACGAGGTTTCTCTTTAGATTCTTCCAGAACACAACCAGCAACGCAATTTTCACGTGCTGTTCCAGATGCAAAGAAACCTTTTTCCTTCAAAATTTCAAATAAAACAAAAGAAGAAAAGTTATCGAAATGTGAAATACATAATATATCAAAATATGTTTTGTGCATTTCAGGATTTGGTTTACAACACTCAGTAATTTCAGAACAACACTTGTTCCTAATGGCAGTTTTTGTTTCCCTTTTCTGATTTCAGCCCTTCCATCTGGAATAAATTGATATCTTACTGTCTTTCATTTTATAAACATTTTTGAGGTTATCTATGAGATAAGTTGAAATAAAACAATCATAATTTCCAATAAACCTCAGATTCCTTGCATGAAAACCGGATTTTCAACTTTTGTAGATTATTCATGCATTGGACCAATGATGCGTTAACACAACATTAAATTTGAGTAAAGATTTTCAAGACTTTTTATGACATTTGTTTAATTTTTATTTGATTAACAGAAATTACAACTTAAGGCCATTGTAAAAACATACGATTAATTTCAAGTGAATAAATTGAACATTTTTAAAATGTCGAACTTGACAATAACACCTTCAAGTTAAAAAACTTGCACATTTTGAAAATTTATCTAATCAAAATATCAGTGGCGTATATAGGTTTTTATTTCGGAGGGGGCTCATATAATCAAGCTTAGCCCCCTCCCCCCCCCCCCCACTTTCTTTTTTTTTTCGCTATTACTGTAAGACAGGTAGAAATTTTCAAATTGAATTAAAATATTGTCATTTTTGGAAAAGATAGAAAATTACGAAGTTTTAGATTCCCCCCAAAACTTTTTTGAAAATTGAAATTATTTATGCTACCTTTGATGACGTTGGAGGATCAAGACTCTTCTGGGAAACTTACTGAAACTTAAATTCTAAACACGCAATTTCAGGCTATCTTTAGTGGCGTTAAAGGAATGGAGAAGACTCAGAGCATCTCTCCTGAAATATTTTAACACTGAAGCACAACTCAGGATATGTTTCTTCATGATAGAGTAAAAGAAAAGAAGATGAGTTTTTTTTTTTTTTTTTTGAACTGAAGTCTCATTTAAGTTATTTTTGGGAAGTAAAAGTTCAAAGACCATCCCCTGAAAAGATTTTCGACATATAGATGTGCAATGCGTTCTCTTTGGAGACGTTAAGAGACAAACAGTGGTTAGGGATATCCCTTCGAAAAGTTTCAAAATTGAAACCTTTAGCCATCTTTACTTTAGACCATCTTTGGTAGTAACGTTAGCAAGGACTCTCTCCCGAAACGTTTCGAAATTAATGTTTTAAAAACATTTTTATTTAGGTTATCTTTAACCCTCATAATTCATCGTCTTTGATGGAATTGGAAAGGCTGAGAAGTTTTGACACTGCTCAATAAAAATTACCCAAATAACTTTTCATACTTTTTTGTTATGTACATTTAATTTTGTAATGTATATTCATTTGCTCATATACAGTGGAGTAAAATAAAAAAGTTTTAAAACCTGTAACCCGACTACAAAAAAGCTCTAAAAAGTAAGAAATAATAACAAGTTTAAAAAACTATAACTCGACTACAAAAAAAAAAAAAGCACTGAAAGGTAAGAAACAAGGTAGGTGCTATTTAATATCATCGTCTTATTAAATAAAACAAGACGTTTGATATCTTAGCTATACCTGTTTATTTAGTTCTACGACTTGAACTCTCTGCAAGTTCCACATTAACAACATAATTCAATTCAAACGTTGTAGTCGTGCGTTGTCAACTACAGAAAAACAATTTGATAGAATAACATTATAACCTAATTTACCATTCTTATATATATATATATATATATATATAGATCAAACTAATATGTTTGCGTGTGTTCTATATAAAAATAAAAAGAAGAGAGAGAAGTAATAAGTAATTAAATAGAGGAAGACGGAGAGAACTGACGGGTTTGAGCATTCAATATACAGTACACTCCCGATTATTCGCGGAATTGGGTGACACCGGTATCACCGGATAACGAAAATCGCGGATAATCCGAAAAAAAAAAAACATAAAATAAGGGGTAAAGAAGGTTAAAAAAATGTATTTTGCTTAAAAATAATTACATTACACTTAAAACGTGGTATGTACAAGTACATACAGTGACGATAGGCACAGCATAAAAAACATTTGTATTTGGGGTTCTCAAGCATATTAAAATCTATATAAAGAAGTGGTACTTACGATAACGCAAAAGTAAAATAATTTAGTGGATCAAGTACACCGCACTCTTGGGTAAGAAATGTTAAGCAAAACAAAACTTAAATTCGTGCTTTTTCGAATAAAGTAGTTTGTTTCTTTCCCGAGACCCTCGCGGATAATTCGCCCAGCGGATAATCTAGAGTTGACTGTATTTTCTTTAGTATGATAGCTCTTATTATGCAGGTGGCAAAATGCTGAGAACTGTAATTTTAGATCACTTTATTTAAAAAGCCATTTATCAATGTTCACTTCGTCCATTGCTCGAAGCAAGGGCTTGTTTATATCAACTGAATCAGAGGAGGCCTCCGGCCAGTATGATTCTGGAATTGTGTCATTGTGATAGCACTGTGGTTTCCAACCGTTTTTTCCATACGAACTTTTCCTCAAATTCAAAAGAAATAGGCGAACCCCTTGCGTAGCAAGTAGTAGTTAATAACTAGTCTGTAAGAATAAAATTGCTAAAACATTGTTTTCATTATTATTACTTTTTTTGTTCATTTTTAATGCATATTATATTGAATTATGCATATTATATTGAAATATTTATCATTGAAACATGAAAGAAAAGGTATTTTATAACAAAACTTCGTTGTAATACATGATTGCATGAATGACCAAAATGAATTGATATTATTTTTTTAAATAACATAATTGACCGATACGATATTTCATATTTAAATATCTTGCTAGTAATTAATGACACAGTGAAGGGGTATTTTAGGGAACCCTTGATTCTAACACGTATTGCCAATCCTAATATCGTACTTTATGCACGTACAAGAGCGGTTATGACCAAAAGCTCAGTTCATCAGGTAATTTCAGGTTTCGTGATTGAACCCCATTTTCAAGTCTGAGCTTTTTGAAAAACCACGAACATTACAATAAGTATCAAATTTTGAAAATGACTTTTTTTTTATCGTTGATCTTTAGCTGTATCTATTTGTTGACAGGAATTAACTGTGTGTCTAGGAACTTTGTTTAAATATTGCTAGATAGATCGCGCTGCAAACTGTGAAAATATTGCGCCATTTCACTTTGCCCCACATTCCCCTACGAAAAGCAGTGGCGTAATCTAGGGGGGGGGGGCATAGGGGGGCAAGTGCCCCCCTACTTTTTTTGGTCCAGGGGCAGAGTTATTATTTTGCCCCCCTAGTTTTTAAGTGAAAAAAAAATTAATTGTTTGTCAAATGATGCATACTTTATTTTCAAACGAGAAAAAATGTAATTTCCTAAATGTAACCATTGTAGGAAAAGACGGGGCACAGAGACAGTCTCGGTACAAGGAAGCAACCTCTCTTCCTGATAGCGAGCCCCCACCCCCTTTTCCTCGGAAATTGCTTAAGCGATAAATAGGGTCTGATTTTATCCATAAGACCTCCCTAGACACCAGAGACGTGCCGTCTGGGTAGGCAAGGTAGGCAGTGCCTACCCATGAAGAAAACATACCATTTTTTTAATTTCATTAAATGACATGTAATGCGCTGATTTGGAAATATTAAGGCATTAAACAGCGAATAAAGCAGAAAAAATCCCGGAAATGTTCATTTTTCTTCCTTAAAAAGCACCGACTACCGCTGCTTTTCAACCACTGTATCTATACTGTGCGTAGTATTAGGAAGTGCACGTGCCCCGCACTTTTCTCCCCTAATGCTCGAAAAGCGGCGACGAAAGGCTGTCCGAAAAGTGCCTTTGCGGTTTCCTCTTTTCTCCGCCGAAACTTGACTACGTGATGTAGAACTGTGCCTGTAGAGTCTGTGGCGTTTCTATGGTCTAGACGTCTTGATATCGTCTTTTGTACAGTACTGTTGAATGCTTACAGTTTGCTACTCCATTGTCGTGTTTTCTTTTTTATCAAATGCAGTTATTCTCAACTGTTTTAGGTTTTTTTTTATATCCCGCTTTTTTGTAGGATTAAGTTGAAACTGTATCCAATATGGAAATGAGATATATAAATTATATACATATATGCAGTCGAATATTTCTGCATATATGTATTTTATTTGTATTGTAAGTAAACATCTTTCATATTCATATTTTTTTACTACTTTTTACATTTTATGCGTTTTTAAAGATCTATATTATTCCACAAATCTACGCATCTGCCTACCCTAGGCATTAATTGACGGCACGTGCCTGCTAGACACACATGGTCAAACAAGGGGCTCTGAAAGGACAAAATCTATTTAATTTACGTTGCTTAAGGTATCTTTGAAAAAAGCAATTTGAACGAAAAAAGATGATAAAATTGCATAATAAAACAATACTTGTAGTTGATACTTGAAAGTTGTTTGGCAAATTTAATTGATGTTTTTCTTTTTCAATTTCTTTTTATTATTTTTTAAAGAAACATTTACATGACATTTTTTTAAATAAATGTTACAGTACAGTCCCCCCTCCCTCCTCGACTCTGATTCAGATTAGCCCTCTCTCTCTGTTTTTACTCCCCCCCCCTTTTTTTTTAATTGCAACACTGACAATCCGCTGTAGTTATTTAGACGTAGCCGAAGCCCGGAACACAGCTCTGATTCCATTGATTCTACAGTTTAAGCTGACCTACGGTGGGCATGATTCCCTTGAGAGCCGGCTCCCGAGTTGACGCTCAAGGTGGTCTTTCAGCTTTGACGGTGCCTTGGATCCTTGATGGTTTCGTGGAAGTCAGTCCCTTTAAAGTTGTGAGAAGGACTTGAAGCTTATCTTGGTATAAAGAGTTAAGATAGTGTTCTTTAACATCTGTCATTATTTATGGGAGCTATTGGCTATTATTAGTTTCTTCCACTATTATATGGATAAGACCACCATGGAAGGCGTATGGGAATATCTAACTCTTTCCCACGATATTTTCACTCAAGTTATGAATAACTGGACGCCGCATACAACAAAAATTTCTCATGAATGGAAAGGTACAGCTACTTGACTTTATCGGATTACCTTTGTCGGTTATTTCTATAGGTAATCCGGTAACCTTTAGTACTTTATTTATCGCTTCACAATATGTACGTGTGTTGTCGGATTGCCCTTGTCTGTTGTCGGATTATTCCTTAAGTTAATTTTTATTGCTTTACTATGCATGTGTGTGGTATACCGCAGAACTAGGAGGCGTGTATAGACTATCTGTCTCCGGTTAATTAGCAAATAGAATGTCTAGTCTATCTGAGCATCTGTCATAGCAACATATATCCCACCAATAGAAAAAATTGTCCTTAAAAAGATGCACGCCTACACCTTGAGCCCCTGTTAGTTAGGATACACTGATGAAACTAATTTTGAATTTTAATTGGAAAAAGAGTCCACTTGTTAATTCGGTTCTACAAGGGTATAGGGCACGTCAAGCCACTAGTCAATACTATAGAGTTTAGAGTTGCAGTGTCAGAAGATCCATCTCCAGTTTCCTCCAAGTTTGCCAAAGATAAAAAGTTACGAAGTAGAAGATAATAGATCTCTAACAAATAGGTAAATCTTTCTACTTTTATCTCTTAACATTTTCTCTAAATATTTACAGTCACCAAAAATAAATTATAACAACGTATTAAAAATGGTCAAGGAAACAAAGAGTATCTTAAAAAATCTTAGAACAGATCAAGAGTTTGAAAATTTGTGGAAAACTACTTCCGATCTTTCTACAGCTATGGGATTTAAACCTCCTCGCACATCCAAAGACACAAGCGTGTGCCCCAGAAATTAGGAGGCGGAGATAAACAATCTACAACTACTCCGAAAGACCACTATAGAATCGAAAATTATTTTAAAGTTTTAGATGTAATTATTAATGAAATTGAGCAAAGATTCAAAGAAAACGACCTCTACATCCTTGTGGCGTTTTCAGATGTCTTGACAGAAAATGAACCTAAAATCCAAAGTTTGGAACTGATTTCCAATTTGTACGGTTTAAATTTAGAAGAAATCAAAGCTGAAGTTAAAATTTTTAATCGCATATTTAAAAGCTCAACAGAGACGGATAACTTGGAAAACAGAATCAAATACATACATTAAGTAACATGATATAAGAAATGGATTTATAAGTCTTCATACATTGTATAAAACTTTCTTATGCATACCAATGAACACCGCATCATGTGAAAGAAGCTTCTCTTCATTAAAAAGACTCAAAACGTATCTGCGCTGCACAACAGGACAAGAAAGATTATCAGACCTTGCGTTATTGAACATTGAAAGGGACATTATAATAGATAAAGATGCTGTCATCAATGCATTTTCTTCAAAGGCAGAGATGAAAGGAAGGCGCCTTACCCTTCATTAGTGCTTGGTTGAATGTTTTTTTTTTTTTTTTTTTGTCAGATTTATACTTGTTTTCATGGTTAATATATTTAATTTGTAAATTTAAACTAATTTTTATTCCCTTTTTGCTGTTCGGTAATACATGTAACTTTTGATTACACATTTTATTTTATAGCTTTTGATATTCCTGACTTGTTGCGCACGTTATGACTCAGTGTATGTAAATTTGATTCTTAGAGCAGAGATTTTTTGTATAGCATGGATTAAAAAACCAGTAAGAACTGAGATTGATTTTAGAAATCGATAAGATTTCAAGACTTACCTGTTGAAAAAAAATGGAAAGAATAAATTTTTAGTTTAGTACTATACGGAATGGTTGTTGCCAAACATGAGTTTTTCAGTGCAATAAATTTTATTGGAAGAAATACAGCTCGATTCGACGAGTCATTTCACATTCTATGTTTATCACCCAGCTTTCCATTTTTTTTTTTTTTTTGAATCTTAATTGATTCATCTTTAACGCATTAAAGATGTTGGTTTCGAATCCTTGTGAAAGAATTTTTCTTCCAAATGTTATCATTGCTAACAAGACCATTTTGCTCCGAACTATGGTTAAATCAATATCGCTTTTACTAATTTATGTTTCCTGAATTCATTAAGATTAGTAAATGTACTTCCAGAAGTTGACCGAATGAATGAACAATGCCTATTTCACATGTGAAATTTTAGCAACTAATCCCTCTGTAGGTTTTCTTTAAGATGTACTCTCAGTAACAGAGAGTAAGATGTACTCTTCTCGTCTCTGGTGCCTTGTTCTGTTTTTAAAACATTTAACATATGCATTTCGTGAAAAGTTTTTCGATTTTTTAATTTTATTATTATCATCATCATCATCATCATTATTATTATTATTATTAATACTATTTGTTTATTTATTTTCATTATGATTATTATTATTATCATTTTTTTCTTTTTTTTTTTTTGAAAAAGTACATTTTGCATTATTTTAATTGTTAAAAAAAGGTTTGCCCCCCCCCACCTTTCCTATTCGTGACGGCAAAATTAACGGCCACCTTACTGACGAAAAGAAAAATATAATTTATATGTAAACAATTCCTTAATCAAATAAACTCTTTTTAAATTAAAACGGTTCAATAAACCCCAGTCCTGATCTTTCTTTTTCTCTTTCATCCAGGGTTTGAGCTTCATGGCCTTGATCCTCCTTACCTGTCGATTGCATGAGGTGGACCGGGAAGTGGGGTACCTCCAGGCGGTGCTGAGCGACTGGTTCCCCCTACCCACACCTACGGGAACCACCGCAACGGACACCGCAGCCTCTCCGCCGAGACACATTGGCCTCTTGCAGGAGGAGCTCACGCAGTTCTATCTGCGTAAGTTTTTTTTCCTTTTCTTTCTTTCTTTTTCTTTTTTTTTTTTTTTGTGGATAAAATCATCGCTTTGGATGTGAGTGCAGGTAATTGTCGTGCAACTTATGTGGAAAAGAGCTCCATAGTTTAACTGGGTCAGGCTAGAGTAAAGATCATGATAGGGAAACGTTTTGGTCTTCAGTGGCGAGTAAGCACATTAGTCGCCACTTTTTTTTTCTTAGTCGCCATATTTTTTGTAAACCAAAAACCAAAAACCAAAAAAAAAAAAAAAAAGAAAGAAAGAAAGAAAAAAAAACTACACAACAATGCTTTTCTTATTATTAAAAAATCTAGACCCCCCCCCCACCCACAACCCCCCCCCCCCCCCACAACCCCCCCCCACCACAACCTCCGTGTGATGTACCATCAATTCGCTACCATCACTTTGCCACAAAAATGAAAACTGTTCGTTGTTTGTTTTTAACAGCATAATTCCCTGGCAAGCTCAGAGGTTCCAATTTAAAGCTGTATAATGCACAGAAATAAACTAAAACTAGCAATTTTAGTTTCTTACAGTAAAGTAAGAAATTTTACAGTTTTCGCCGTAAAATTTAGCTGTATTATACTGTAAAAACAACAGTATAATACTGACAGCAGAGGTTCCAGTTTGAAACTGTAAAATGCACGGTAATAAACTGTAAAATTATCAATTTTACAGTTTATTACTGTAAAATTAGCAATTTTTAGTTTATTATCTATAAAGTTAGCTGTATTATACTGTAAAAACAACATTCACTTTTTACAGTGTACGTGGTTCGGAAGTAATAAGTAAATAAAAAAAGGTTCTTTTTGAAATCAAAATAAAAGTAAGTGTGACAATGTACAATAAAAAGACATGAAAATGCCACAAGCTATCTTCTGTTGGTCAACTAAAATTCTTATTCGGCTTAGTGACCATTGACCAGGTTCAACCTTAACTGAGAACAACAGAACTGTTTTCGGGGGGATGATGCTCTTTAATGTTTTTTTTTTCTTATGCTTCAATTCCTTCTTCAACCTTCAGGGAACAAAAGTATTCAAAAAGATACCCGAGTCCATGTTTGTCTCTACGAATGAATAGAAAAACTAATGCACATGCACAATCCCCCTTCTGTAAATGGAGCACACAAATGAATGCGCAAAAGAAAGGATTGCGCATTAACTTATCTCTTCCAGTAAAGACACGAAATGTGGTCCTTTAAGTTTTGTATTACTTCGGGTTAAACCTCATTGGATAAGACCCTAATGTAAGACTTTACGGCACTTTTGGTCTTGATAGAACAACCGATTCCTACCTTCACTGATCCAAGAGTTCTAACAATTGACATTCATTCTTACAAGTTTGTTGAACGTACTTGAATTTCTTTGAAGAAAAGCAGCTGTCATGTAGCAACAGAACTTCTGGAAATGTCTCACACGAAGTTTCTTCAGTGTTTTATTCTAGCATTAATTCTTAAGAATAGGTCAAAACTATGCAGGATAAAATGAAAGTATAATTAAAATTGTACTGAAGTGAAAGCATTCAAATTGAATAAGAAAATTATTTATGAAGAATGGAGTTAGATCTTTCAATTAAAAGAAGCATGTTCTGCAAATTTGACCTATAATGTAATAGACCAAATACTTTGTACAGATTTGTCTAATCATAGATTTTAAGGACCTGTTTTTATATAATTGCAAATTTTCCATTCTGTTGGTTTTCGGTGCAACGTACTACTTTGGAACATAAACAAACCGTTTTTGACATTCTGGGTCTTTCTTTGAGAGGAGTGTCCGTTTCAAAACGTTACCTGCTTAGTGGTCAATTCTGTGTGTATAGTAAATAGTACATATAGGTCGATGTATATCAAGTCATTAAGGAGTCCTAAGTCTAGCAATTGCTCAGGGGGGGGGGGTCTAGAGTTCTTCCACATTGTTTTAATCCTAAGATACATTTCTCTCTCTCTCTCTGGTTATTTTGTTGAGCTAAGAAATAAAACAAAATCATATTTATTCTATCAAATAAATTACCCCAAAATGGTATAAATCAATTGTCCGAAGTGGGGTGGCAATTATAAACAGGTTTGGGCAGCAGGCCCTGGTTTTTGAACCACAAAAGGACACCTTAGTGGTCAAAAATCCTAGTTATTCTAAGCCATCTCATCATCCGCATCCATGCTTTCTAATTGGATTGCTAAGTAAATGTGCAACAAGAGAACAAAGAAACATTAGAAGTTATTACTTAACGGAAAAAAGAAACGTTCTAAAACTATCGTGTCACAGTTCATTCCACCCTGTCGTCCCCACATTCGCCTCCCCAGTTCAGTCCAATTATGAGAGCATATCATAACAAGGAAGACAAGGCTGTCTTTCGTGGAGGAAGCATTTAACCGATTAAAAAGTTCTTAACTTATAAAACTGACAAAAGTTTTGTGACGTTTTCCTTCTTGACATTCAAAAGTGCTCTCAGAATCGTTAATCAACTGAACACTTGCGGATGAGGTTTAAATGCAATGGAAGTTGACGCCCAAATGAAAATGGTACAATCATTGCAGATGACTTGCCTGTAACTTGGTAATAAGATAGGTTTAGAAGCGTGTTGTTTTGACTTGAATCGATGTTTTATCCTTTGCCTTTCTGATTTAGAGACATCATTAGTTTATTCTTATTGATCCTAAATAAGCGTGATCTATTTTGGTCTCATTCCCCCCTCCCTCTCTTTTCGTTAAATGCTATTTGTGTTTGAGAAACTCGAAACATCTTTATTGTATTTATTTACTGTTTATTGAGTTGTTTTAAAAATTGTAAAGGATTATTAACCACATGTTTGTTCAAGACATAAACGAAACAAGTGACAAAACATAAAAAATGTGTGACAGATTAAAAACTGAAGTAATAATTAGTCTTTAACTAGCTACTTTCAGTTACCATTTCGTTTCCGTTCGTACATTTTGTCCTTTTTAAAGCAAGATTAGAGACAGGCAGACTTAGCTTTTAATCTTGCATTTGCACCTTGAGAATCATTGACCAAAGGAAAAACTTAAGAATAAAGTGATTTTCAAAGGAAAAAGAAATGTTTTCCAACTGAATGTGAAGTCTGGGAACTTTCAAACCCTGATCATGACAACCTGGGACCCGAGGCAGACCGTTCAACAGTCCTTACACCAGGATTTGGAAAAAAAAAAAGCTTTTTTTTTTTTTTTTTTGAAAAGCCCAGCCCACCTGGGTTTTTGATGAAAAAGCATTGTAATACTGAATTTTTAAACTGATATTATATTTTAACCCATTAAGGCCTGACTTTTTTTCCAAAAGATATTTTGCATACTGGTTACAAACAGTGTTTAATGGACAGGAAAAATAATTTTAAAAATATTATGTAAAAAATAATTTTTTTATTAAGGAAAGAAAAAATCGTCTCTTAAAAGTTACGATAGACCCCAGAGGGTACATACGTTTTTTTACTAAAATGTTTTTCTGCCTACGATATAATATTCAAAAAGACATTTTATAAGAATAAAATCAGCAATTAACATAAACTGGGAAGCTGGGAATAACTTTGAAAACTTAGCTTTTTTTCTTGAGATTGTGAACGATGTCATTTTTGATAAAGATCATATTAAAACTGCTACAGAACACGCTTTACAATGGTTATGTGCTGCAATCTGTAAATAACAAATTGAAACAATACCAAGGTACTAATTGAACACAATATATTTGGTTTAAATGTTCATTTTGGGGAAATTCAGACCCTTTTTTGGACCGTCCCTAAAAAGGGACGCTAGGAATTAATGGGTTGAATTGATACTGAATTGAATTTATAGGTTGAAATAATTATTGCTTTTTTTTTGTCTTTTAAGTATTAAAAAAAGTGAAATTCACGTGCAGTTTTATTTTTAATACTTAATAAACTGTCCGGAAAGGATGGTGGACAATTTCTGGACCAGGTAATACTGAACAAGACTAAATATTATAATAAACTAAGTATTCTAACTAAATTGATCAATACCGATTTCTAGACTTAGTATGGATCAAAATATTTATAACATTTTGTTTGTATCTGAAATAAATGTTTTCAATGTGCAATAAATTTTGAAAAAACCTACCTTACCGACATAGTGGGTTTTTTCAAGTGTGTCCGCCCGATAAAACCTGGATGGGTTTTTTCTGACTGGGCCCACTTTGGCGAAGCCTGCCTTACACCCATATACATATTATTTTGAATATCAAAAAAAAAAAAAAAAATTTTACATGTGAGAATGTTACGTACCAATCTGGGTAAGTGATGATCTAATATGAAATAGTAAGATAGTACATCATTCACTTAATGTAGCTCTATGATTCCTAAAGAAGTTTAACCAGATCCTTTAGCTAACAGTAAATTTAACAAATTTTCAACTAATTCAAAAAACAGAGTTGGCTATTTTTTGACAGTAGATGCTTTTATTCGACTGTTACTTTTGAGTGTAAAACTTCTTTTTGAACCCGAATCGCAACAAGAAAGAGGGTTATATAAGTTTGACAAATTTGTTTATTTGTGTATCTGTGTGTCTGTCCGTGGCACTGTAGCGCCTAAACCCAATGAACCGGTTTTAATAATTTTTATTTTGTTCGAAAGGAAACTTGCTTGAGAGTGTTCTTAGCTAAATCTCGCCTTTGTACAACTTTAACTATGCGGTATATTAAATAAAATCCTCAAAATTCAGCTTTTTAAAAGCAATTTTGGTAGTGAAAACTTATTTGCTTGTTTGATTTTGAGGATTCCAAGTCGGCAGAACGACGGGAGCTAGGGGAAAATGGAAAAAGAAAAATGTTCACAATCAATTCTGCTGGTAATTTCGGTTTTAATTAAGTCTTCGTTGTGTTTTTGTGTTTAGTTGTACCAAGATAAATAACGTATAATCTAATAAATTTTGCATGCATTTTTTGAAATTCGTCGGCAACAAAAGGATGTTGAATGACTTTTTAAAAGGTCTACAAATCTTCTACAAAAACGTCTACATAAGGCTCTCGGGGTCTCAATTGACGTTTTTTAAAACATAACCTTTTAAAACAAAAAGCATCTGAAATAAAGTTTCCTCGTGTGTCATCTTTGACATCCAAATTGACGTTTCTGGAAAACCCTTTGACGTTTTGTAAACGTGGGCAGCTGCTTGGATGTAATGTAAAATAATCAAAAACATATAAATATATTTTAAGAAATAAATATATTTTATTATATTCATTTCATTTTTCCCTTTCAGAAAAAATGTTTATTTGAACAGGAAGAGCAACCCATTACGGTTCTGCTTATTTTAGGGAATTTTTCCGTGAAAGGAGGAGGAAGGAGAGGGAGGAAATTTTTGTGTCGTTGAAACGGGGGAAGGATGGTTAACCGAAAGTTCAATTATTAAAAAACATTATCTGTTGCTAGTTTATATTTATTAACAAATAAAATTCTTCCTATTCATTCATATAAGAAGGCCTTTTAAAAGGATTATCAATTTTTAATCGTAATTCTGCTTTTGCGACTAAAATTTTACTTCACTTAGGGAAAATCTCACCTGACAGCAGTATGAAGGCTATGCAGTCTTTAATCACAATCGCAGCGTTATGACAGTCACGTTAGATTTATTCCAGCAATAAGTGTGATTATCTTTACTTTTCCACGTTTCAAATGTCATTTAGAAAAAAAAAGTAGTGTATTCAAATTCTGTACGCGATCTGACCCGCAAAGTTCATCTAAGTATGAGGTCGGCGTTTAAAAACAATATATGTATAATGTTGGTACTTGTTTACATAGTTTTTGAATATAGGTGTAGGAAAGATGAAGTTTAAACAAAATTGTCAGAATCCGCTTTTTGTTTCAGGATTATATTTACAGATTTTCAACTTTCCATAATTTTTCTCTTTAGACGTTAGAGTAAACTTTTGGACAAGTTTAGTACAAATAATAATAATAATAATAAACTCTTATTGAGGAATCCAAACCCGATTTGTGTTCAAGAAGCGGTTAAGAGAAAAGACTGCCACAAATTGCGGTTAAAGAAGCAACTAAAAATGTACTAATAAATTGATTCCTCAAATTTCTAAAAATGAAACAACAGCATGGCATAGATACATATGCTTCTAGCTCACTTAAAATTAAATAGGTATGGATAAAATAGCTTCACACTTTTAGTTTCATATTTTGTATTTCTAATGAATTTAATTAAATAATTCATTTATCTCTCTCTCCCAGCAGAGTATATATAACAAAACCATCAAGAAGTAATTAATTTTGCAGTTTTCTGTATTTTAAAGTTGATTTCATAATCTAAAATGGATGGATCCAAAAAATAACACTAATGCCGTGAATTGGGCTATAATGAACTCGAACTAACATAAGGAAAGGAGGCAGTTTTTTTTAAGTTGAAGTGCAAGCTCATTAATTAAATTTCACCTCAGCTGCTCAGAATAGTTAAATTTACTTTGAGTTACTTCGAGACTGTGTTGTATTTTTTTGTTTTTATGCATTCTTTATACATTAAAAATTGTGGTTAAAATAGTAACCCATATAAATAGTCATGTTGTTATTAAATACATCCTATTTTTCAAGTTTTCTTCTTTTTTTTTCCATCAACATCGAAACAAAGAATTTAAAATGAATTTGGAGACCTTTTCTAGCTACAGACCTTATGCACATGCCTTGTGAAAACGGGACACTGGGGATTTGCAGTGTTATAATGTATCATTTCTGGAAAAAATACCAAAGACTTGAATATTGAAATTTCATTTCATAGAACATACTCAAATTTATAAAGTCGGAATTTAATTAGGAATCAAATATTGAATTTGGAAAGGAGGAACATAATTGGGGCTTAAATAATGAATTTTAGAAAGTGAACATGAAATTCTAGGCCATTCTTGAATTTCAGTAGATCGCGCAAAATCCAAACGCGCATTTCATAGCTCTCTCAGTCAAAAACCAATGATTTTTAAAAATTAGTTTAAGTTAGTTTTTTCTAAAAGTAATTAATTCAACTAGCTCTGGGTACAATCAGTGTATTTTCCATATTTTTTCAAATTTCTTTGTTTTGATTACTGTGTAACAGTTACATACACCCAAAGTACATACAGTAGTGTAAATATTTTTAAATATTTCCTTCACGTTCAGCAAACAATAAGAGTTCATTTTTGTTGAAAAATGTAATTACATACATATAGTAGCGTCATGTCCTGAATTGTATGTTGCGTTCGTATATATACTTATAGAACCACTTTAATTGATTAAATGAAATACTTTTACTCTTACAGTATTTTCTTAGTTATTTTTGAAAATCCAATCAATTTAAAAATTCGAACTGCTTACGATTCAAATGAGTTCGGATTTTTGAAGTTCTATTATGATTAAAAAAAATTATTTGATCTTCTTTTCAGTTTTTAATGCTTAATACTCTATGGTAATTTCTTTTTCATTTTCAGCCGAACTGAGGTCTTCAAGGACGACTCTAGTCCTGAGCGTCGTTTTTGTAGCTATTTATATATGCAGTTGGTGGTGGATGGCATTTGCCATTAAACAAGTAAGCCGAGGAGTAAGTATCACCCGCAGTTAAATTGTTATTTTTTGTTTATATGAATCATAGAATCATTCGATCCTCTATGCTTGTGAAAGTATACATCCCGATTAACTGGGGCCACGAACAGATGTAATTTAATTTCTTCTTTCGTCTAATTTTTACATGTAAAGTGACTATTTTGATTCTTCCTATATTGTTAAAAAACGATATATACGCTTTAAGGTTTCTTGATACTGGTGTCGTGACGTCAGCCAATGAAAAACGAGCTAGATAAAACGTCACAGCTTGAGGAGGTCCTTAACTGCTTCTGAGCTCTTATTGGCTCCGCGGGTAGTGACGTTTAGTGTCAAGTTAAGTTGCTTTCTGGTGTAGGGTACAAAGTAGCCACTGTCAATTCTGGCGGATTCACTCTTTTCAACTGCTGAACCAGTGATGGATTTACCAAATCGTAACTGTCGCAATTGCCAGGGGCCCTACGACAATAGGGGCCCGAAAGGGATTGAAAAATGCTCATAATAAATATTTTACACAGTTCGATGACACACAAAAAGGGCTCCAAACCACTAAATCCGCTGTTGTGCTGAACCGCTGCAGCTATAGTAATAAAAGTAATAATAATAGAGCAATAATTATAGTAATAAATGCGCTTCTGGGGGAGATCACTCTTAGGGTCTTGACATTAAGAGAAGGGTTAGGATTCGGGGGATCTCCCTAGAAAATTTTGACAGTAAAGTTTCAGAAACACAATATTCAATGATACATTTAGACTTAGGGGGTGAGTGATTGCTCTCAATGGGAAAATTTTCAGGATTGAATGAGTAGAAACCTAATTTTAATCTATATTTGTGATGTTAAAGTAGGGAACAGGTTTGCTTTTCCAGAATTTTTTAAGCATTAAAGCTCTAAAAATGCGCAATTGAATTCTGAGCCATGTTCTCGCAGATGTTTTACGGAGTTTCTGGGATTCGAAAATGTTTTGTTGCAAAACTTCTGCAAGAACATGGCGCGGAATTCAGTTGTGTTACGACATGGATGGTGTACTGCTGATGATTATGACTCTTATCACTTCCAATTACCTTAAGGTAATTTTGTATAACAAACATTCCTCTATAGCTAACACGTATTGAAGGAAGTAAATGGAACTCTCCCTTTCAGGCAACCGTGTATTAGAATGTTATGTATCAGTTAGAACTATTTTTGCTCAAATTGCATACTTTTTTGACAAATTGAAGCAACACATCAGTAACGAAATGTATAATACTTTTACAGGGCAGCGTATCCTTGCGAACAGTACTGTTGTTAGCCGTTTTCGCCGCAGTTGACATAGCAGCAAGCACAGGCTTTGTTCTTCTCAGACTTATTATGGTAAGTGGTAAAATGATCAAATGAATGGCAGCGCGGCTCGAGGGTCATTTAAATGGAGGTTCGCGAAATAAACTCTGAAATTCAAAAAATGCAGATACGACGTAACTTAAAGGCGTTTTTAACTGTGCTTATTGCTTTTAATAATTAAATCTTTTAATTTATTTTCTGAGGTTAGCAAACCAATAACATTTTTACTGATTTAACTACTAGCCCGTCATTTCAACTTTTTCAGAAGGGGGTTGCATATAATTTCGCAAAATAAAATGCCACACTTACATACAGGCCCGTCATTTCAAGTTTTTCGGCGGGGGTTGTCAAACGGTGCAACTCCAAGCAATTTCATTATTTCAATGGAAAACAACAAAAACCATGCCCACTTATATGTAAATACATTGATTTCTCTATACTACACTGCAACGTTTCTTGACAAAAACATCGTGACGTCAGCGTGACGTTAGCCTATGAAAAACGAGCTAGATAAAACGTCACAGCCTACTTGGCGAATTAGAGGAGATCGCTGACTGCTTGTGAGCTCTTATTGGCTCCGCCCGTAGTGACGTTCAGTGTCAAGTTAAGTTGCTGTGTAGTATAGCCGAGGAAGGGGTAGTTGCTCGCTCCAGCGGCGGCGACTGTGGCTGTATTACAATGCATGTTGTAGAATTTTCACTTACTAGGTTTTAAATATAAAATTACTAAAAACAAAAGAGCTGTCAAAATGTTTTTTGTTTCTCTTTCTTTAATTTCGTAAATATCTGCGGTTTAAATTTAACATTCAGTACACTTACCTAACAACTTTTTATACAGTATCACATTAAAATTATATTGTAATTTGGTCAAATAGAGTAAATATTACCTTTCAAAAAGGAAATTATTTTCCAAAGGGGGGTGGGGATTGAACTTCCCTGACCTCCCTAAATGACGGGCCTGTGCTTTACTTAAAATTTAATTTTCATCCTCTGCTTTTCAGTACGTTAGAAGAGACCGCTTTTATCCCAACGCTTTGAGGCCATTGAATCCGCAGTTAGAAGCAGACCAAATGGCAGCATACACTGCTCTGCGGCTAATCACAATTAAAGTAAGAACATCATTACTAACGGAGAACTGACTAACTATATAATGAATGCATATAATAATTTTTTTGCTGTCATTCTATTTATAGTCAAGTTGCGGAAATGCCGATATCCTTGTGTCAATTGTTGTTGGATTTTTAACAGTTTTAAGGGTAAGTACCACATTTTTTAGCAGTATTAAATTTTGATGGAAGGGGTAACTTGGTACTATACTGCCGTGCTAAGCGCAAAAGTTGTATCTACACTTTTTAACAAAATTGAGTTATTGTCACCAGGTGGTTCTTTGCGACTTATTTTACCTACATACGAAGTTTCGTGGTCATTCTGTACCTCAGAACCAGACTAACGTAAGTCCATTTTCGTCATTTTTCAGTAGAGGGGAAAAACGATTGTCGAATACATCGTTTTTCCCCTCTACTGAAAAATGACGAAAATGGACTTACGTTAGTCTGGTTCTGAGGTACATATTTAAGATCAGGAAATATTTTAAAACATTTTTGGCAAAAGTATCATCTGCATCAAATACATGATGGCGTAAGAGTTTTAAAGAGTAATACTATCTCAGTTTTAGCTCGACTGCAGATACCACTTTTACGCTTAGCACGGCAGTATTGCCGAATTATTGTTGCTATAAATAACCTTGTGAGCAGCCTAAAGCAACAAGTTTTCGGCCAATTTTTATTCGTTCAAAATTTTGGTTAGAAAATAAATTGTGTGTGAGCAAAGTAAGAGGAACTTGTATGAACATGATCACAAATAAATATTTGATTTATTTTATAGATTTACAGTGTTGTATGCGTTGCATCGTTTTATAAAAAGGCGAAAAATGGAAACAGAGATCTTTTCCAAAAAGGTGAATATAGTCGCTCCGCTTTAATTAAAAGAATGTTCTAGCACGCAAAAATTAACGTGAAATATTTTATTTCAGAAATCACTGGCAGTTGCGATACATCAGAGCGGACAGAATCTGTAAAAGATCTGGATGATTATCCTCCAAAATCTCTCATCATAGATTTGTAAGTAAAAGGTACTTCTTCTTTAACCCTTCACTGCACGATTTTTTATATTTTCATGAAAAAAATTATATGTTACCTTTAAACAGCCCCGAGTTCAGGAAAAATGAAAAAAAAAAAAAAAAAATAATCTTAAAAATTTGCACCAAAAATGATGTTTTAATTGTTTGTTCTATATATGGCACAAAGCACATAGCATATGCTTTGTATACCGATAAGTGTAATAATCTACAATGTGTTCTGTGCCATAAGTGGTATAAACAAATTTTCCACTAAGTGTATGTAAGCAATTTTAGAACAAAGGTAATAATGACTAAGCACACTTCTAACGGAAATGCAGACACTCTTTCTTTCAAAAGCAAGAACTGTAACACCTAGACTAGTGCAACTAACTAGTGCATAAAAAACCACACTAAACTGTTATAGCAATGTTCCAGAAGGGGCACAAAGCTCAGTTTAACTGCATTTAAAATTCATAGGAATATATGAGGGTTTATTTGGTTTGTGCCAGATCTGGCACACCGTGCAGTGAAGGGTTAAAAATAGAGCCAATAATTTGAAACAAAACGAATATTTATAGTAAAAACTAATATTGAACTAAAAAAAATCAGTGTCAGCTAAGTTGATATTACAATCTGGAATGCAGGTGAAACGCGTCGACTATTCTCATGAAGAAAACTTGAGCGGAAGCTCGAAACGAAACGAAGCGAAGTGCTATAAAAATGATCACCAAAATATAAGAAAAATTAAACATATTTAATGTACAAAAATATTTTTCCATCCATCTAAATCTGGTACAGTATTGCTAACTAACAAAAGAAATGGTTTTCATATAACTGCTTTATGGTGACTTTAGATGTTGGCGCTGAGGCCAAGGGCGCAAGAGCAAGAGGGGCGGCAATTTGCAGAGATTACTTTGAAAAAACGTTATGATTTTTAAGTAAATACTTTAATGCTTTTCATAGAAAAATTCGTTAGAATAAAGCTAGAAGGGAAAAGAAACAATGCGTAGTGCCCCCAAAAGAGAAGTAGTTTAAATATATGGCGAATTTAAATACCCAGCTTAATACTGCTGCACAGTAGTTGCCTCGGATGATCCCTCTTTTTCGGGGAGGGGGCGGCATTTTACTCTCAACGGGTAAAAAATATTTTAAAACATTTTCAAATACAATATAACGTATTATCTAGTGCAGTTTGAAAGGGAGAAAACTTCTCCCTTAAATACTACCAAATATCGTCTAAAATTGGGTGTTTCAAGCGACAGCTTCAAAAATTGTATGTTGGAGCTTCTTAACTCTTGCTAACATCATTTAAGATGTTCTTAAATTTTGGCTTCGAATTCGAAGTTTTTCAAGGGATAATCCCTAGGATGCCTCCCTTTAACATTGTCGAAGGGTAGGCTAAAATTAAGTTTTTGGGCTTCAATTTCGAAAAGTTTCCGGAGAGACCCTTGAATTTCTCCTTTAATTAAAATCATCTAAAACAGCGTTTATCTAATAGTAGTTTCGAAAAATTCCCAGAGAGACTTGCACGTTTTTCTCTTTTAAATAGAAGAAGATAATTTGCAGTTGCATTTTTAGAGTTTCAATTTCGAAAAATTGGAGCTCTAAAATCGCGAGGGCTTCCGAACTTCTCCTCCATCGACTGCTAACAACACCAAAAATCATCAAAAGCGGCGGTTTATAACTCCAATTGCAAAAAATTTCTGGGGGAGGGACAACTCTCCTATGCTTGAGTGAATGTTCTACTTATGATTAGGGTCCTGTTCCTAATATTTTGCTTTAGATCGCTAGTAATGACTCCCTTTACCCTTATAAACCAGAACTCTCTACATACGTTTAACAAATTAAAAGGCAATTGGGCTCCCTTCTCCACATACACCTATCAGTTTTTTTGCAGTCCCAAGGGCGCTACCCGAGATAGGGCCCAAAGCTTATTTTTTATGCTCATTTTAATTTTCTAATTACAGTAGAACTTCTGCAATGTGTTAGTTTTAAATTTTTATTTTCTTTAAAAGTTCTTTTTTAATTTTTTACTACTAGTAAATGTGTTAATTAAGTCCGCTATACACATCCTTCTGGTCTTACGAAACAAAAATTTCAAAATCCCTTGAAAAGAAAAATGCAGTTTATAAATAGAACTGAAAAACATACCCGGTCTTTTGTTCAAGAGCACCGCTATTAACGGTTCAATGAATTGCTAATGTTATCGATCTTACCGTATTTCCATCAAATGTTGTGAGTATGTGTGTGTGTGTGGGGGGGGGGGTAGGACGAAGTTTACCGAGGGCGCTAAACATAGGCGGACTTACGGGGGTGCCCCGCACCCCCCAACATTTTGCTTAAATTTTGAAGAAACAAATTAAGTGCACTTCATCTGAAAACAGTTTGGAAAATAAGTTATATTTTTTCATAGTTACAATTCCACTTAATTCACTAGAAAGAAAACCCAAAATACAGCATTATTATGTACTTCAGAGGTTCTCAAACTTCAGACTTCTACGGAACCCCTCCTGAAAATTAAACTTTACCCCCCCCCCCCATGCGCCAAAAAAAAAGCTTGATTCAGTAACTAAAATTTTTGTTTTGATTGTCCTGGGAATTCCGGGGGTGGGGGGGAGCTGAAACCTAGGTTTGTTGCACCCCCAGAATGCACAGCCTAAATCTGCCTATGGCACTAGACCCCATAAGTACGTCACTGAACTGTTTTAATTTTTTTTTTTTCATTTCTATTATGCTTCTTTACAGGAAGTAAGATCTGTGATTCTGTCCTATAGTTTAAGAGAAAATTGAATACTTTCAACACATTTTGACCATTCTTTTCTCTTCTTCTAGTCCAGCGAAAAAATCTAACCACACCATGCAGAGAGACCGCAGTCGTCGCTCCAGCATCGTTGCAGCGTCTACAATTCCCGAACACGACATTGGCGAAGTCAAAATCCAAGCATCGGATATGCCCGTGGACATGCAGCGTCAGGCACTCAGTGCTGCTGCTAATGCCATACGTGTTTATTCCACAGAAAAGCACATAGCAGAAAGCATCAAGCAGGATTTCGATCAACTGTATAACCCCACCTGGCATTGCATTGTCGGCAGGAACTGGGGGAGCTGTGTCACTCATTCCAAACTGTGTTACATCAGGTTGAGTTACAAAGACATGACCATCATGTTGTACAGGTCCACATGAGCGCGTAGCGGAAATCATATGAAGTAACATCAAATTTGAAATGAGCAGCAGCAATAGAGGAGTTGTCTTTGGAATTTAGAAAGCTCTGGTAAACTGTAGGATGAATGGCCAGTCGAATGTAGGTAAATTTGGAATTGTGTTTTAGAACAATTTGATCACAATCTGTACAGTCAAAGATTTTAAAGAAGTGTTTCAAGGTTCTGTTTGATAAAAGATTGGGAGGTATGATTCAAGAAGAAAGCGATATTTTAATTTCTCGAAAACTTTTACTATCGATAATATGAGATTAGAGCACGCAATCTTGGACATGAGGTATGAAGAGTAATAGAATGTTTTCACCAGGGCTGCGGAGTCGGAGGAAAAATGGTCGACTCCGAACTCCGGGATTTTAAAACTTCGATCCGACTCCGACTTGCTTTTTTTTTATTTATTTTTTTTAGCCAAATGTGAAGAGGGAAAAACCCTAAATAAAGGTTGAAATATTAAGTCCATTTTTTTAAGGTTCATTTTTGTTCATAGTTGTAGCCAGGTCTCACTTTAGGGAGGGGGAGGGGGTAACAAGCTGGGGTATCCCAGTTGGAGGTCATTGTGACCTCTCAAAAAGTTCAATTTTCTGAAGAATTTTAGCTGGTAATTTCACCACATTTACCTCAATTCTCGGATGTCACTGTAACCTCCCAAAAAGTCAATTTTCTCCAGAGCAAAAGACAAGTGCCGCTCTTGTCATTTGACTCCGTACAAAACTAATCCTTTTCTTGTTAAATGGCCAGACTTTATTTTAACACATTGCATTTTTGCTGCAAATATTTTTTATTCACTTGCATAAGCCCAAACATAGCAATTCGTTTCACAAAGCAGACCCGCCATTTTGAAGCCCTTTTTAATGATCCTAGATGCTTAGGGTTTGGATATTGGACGCTGAAAATTTGTATCTGTTAGTTTCAAAGATATGTTTTCACCTCCATAAAATTTCATCCAAATCGGAGGTGGTCGGAGTCGACATGTTTTTCAGCGACTCCGACTCCTTTGGTCCAAAATCAGTCCGACTCCGACTCCGCAGCCCTGGTTTTCACATCAACTTATTATTAAGGTTTGATACTTGTTCAACTCAATTGCAATGCTTGTTGAACATGAATGACTTGGAGAATTTTTTTTAATATTAGGCAAAGCAGAATCACATGTATTGGATAACTTTACAGTTACAGAAATATTAGAATTACGCATACGCATTTAGTAAAATTCAAGAACTTTCAAG